>ML791905.1:160581-182496 GCA_009831015.1 Picea engelmannii
TGAGAAATAATCAATAGTTATTGTTCAAGGGAAGTAATGACTTCCAAAGGTAGCTACAACTTCCAAATGTAAAGGGAGGGATAAACCTCCAAGAGGAAGATACAATCCTCTAATATCAAGAGATATTTTAACTCTCCATCCTTTCCCCTTCCTTCCACCCAAGAATATATGAGATATAATAAAACTTTACATTAAATCATCACCATCAACCAATCATCACATAGAACCTGATAATGCTTATTGAGACTTCTTCAATTTCAACAATTCTTCAATTCTTGGAGTACTATGATCCTATAGATAATATTATGCAATGTATTCTCTGAAACTCCTCCAATTTTCACTCCTTGAATCCTCCCCAAAAAGAGGTTATAGAAAGAATGGTAGACTTTATTCAATTCTGGTCTATTCAGAAGACCCAACGTGTATAGCATGCCCCGTGCTCAATATTTAACAATCGATTCTGAAACTTGCACACACAAAACTACGTTCCATACTCTTTCTAATGGAAGTGGTCCCACTTCATTTGGATTTTGTATGAAGAAGTTATGACTGTTTTACCTGGAACACCTATTTATTGACTAGCTTCAGGACTGGTCACAAACCCTATCTTGCACAGAGTGTATCTCCATAATTATAGTGAATCAAGAGATAAACATTTTACAAAAGGTACCTTCATATGTCTTCTCAATACCATAGCAATTTAACCATCTGAATCATTCTAGAAAAAATTTATAGCAAAAATGGTAAGATGTCCTGAAAATAACATACCTTAGAACACATCACCAAAAGACTTCATCCTTGTAAAGACCCTCCTCCGTTCGACGACAACCTCTCTAAAATTATTTTTTTTGTGTGTGTGCACATGTGTACAAGGATAATAAATACATTCGACTCTACGTCGCCATATGACGATGTACAAGACGCATACCACGATGAACACAACATGACAACCTAAGACGCACATTGAGTATCTGCATGCAATGAATGACGATCAATCGACAAATAAATATGACTGACTACCTGCCCGTCCTACCCTATAATGCTTAGGACCTCCACGACACATAAGCAACACTCAAGCCTAGGTTCCCATCAATTTTAACCATTCAAGGTCTCAGGGCTGACGATTGTTCTGAGGAACATGTAGGTGTCTACATCCCACCAACACTATCAAGACCGAAACTAAAAATGATAAATCCACCAACATCAACAATCAACTAAGATTTGTTCTATCAAACATAGTATCAATTAACCATGGGTGAGAGTACTCTTTACTGTTAACCATCATGCATTAACTTTAATTAACCACACATTAATAATCTAGTTCTAAATCAATCCATCATCATCAATATTTATTAGTGCATTAGAACACAATTTAATCAATCATTCTAGCTACAAGGCGCAAGAAATCCGATTCTCAAAATGAAACATAATCAATCCATGCATCTAGCTAATTTAACAGAGTCTACGATCATCGGTCTCATCATAGAGTAATCAAGTTGACAACTAGGGATGGAAAAGTTTAATCAATCTAGATTATCATAATCAGTTTTATTTCGTGACGATATTACAGTTAATGCTACATGCAATGAATGTCTTGTGAGTATCAAATCTATATTAACTTAAGGTCAATATATATATAATAACTCTATTAAGTAACATTTAATTAAGGATGTGTCAATTAAATTTGTTAACTATATACTAAAATCAAAGCATGTAAAATGATGCTAAGGTCAATATATATATAATAACTCCATTAAGTAACATTCAGTTAAGGATGTGTCAATTAAATTTGTTAACTATATACTAAAATCAATGCATGTAAAATGATGCTCTCCAAATGAAGTAAAATTTTCCAATATCCATTGTAAAAAGGGATCTCTTCAAATCATTTGTTAGTTCAAGGTTTAAGGTTGAATGTTGAAAAATTATTAATACACACATAAGCTCAAGAGTTCCAAGAGCATCTCCTCTAAAAATGAATTATTATTAGATAAATGAAATACATGTTAATCCAACAATTGACTTTACTAAAGGCAATTATTATCATCAAAAAGTTACTTAACCACCACATGTTTTTCCTGGCAGCTAATCTTAAGTAAATAGTGGCGACTTGCGGGCTCTATTTGAGACATGGTCTTAGTTAAGGGGTTACATCTTTACATAAATCAATAAAAAAAATAAGGGTAATGAATTAACTTGTTGGCTAATCATCTACAGGTCAAGTGGCCAGCATGTGTTTATAAAAATAATATCACACACAGAAAACGAGTAGCTAGGAGACGTGTCAATAACCATAAATATAATAAAAGGCATTAATGAGATAAGTTACTGATGCAAAGATTTCAAGGTCAGTGATATAACACAGAAGCTAAGATTGCCACCCAACTCCCGACATAACTGTTGTGTACGATTCCACCAGTCGTGCCCCTTCATATGGTAAAGATATGAACATTGACAGGTCGGGTTCCACACTCTCAGAAAAAATAAAACTTCAGAAACATTCCTTTAACTCAATCTCTCCAAAATTTTGAGGACATAAATCATAAATAGGGGCTAAGAAGATCTCTTGAAGTTCCTTCAGATTTTAAAGCAATTTAAAGGATGGAATTAAAATGAGTTGACTATTACACAGTGCCCAAGTCACGGATTGGATAAACCGAATCATGAGGCATTGTCAAGCAAAAGTTGGGGTTGGATGCTGGAACACAATAGAAGGCTCTCAAGGAATTTAGCTACAGACAAAATGAATGCAGTCACCTTCTAGGCGCACTAGAAATAGATGTCGATCGAAGGATTTAGCGATGACTGTGGGTAAAAATGTCAATGCACCAAAATGGATTTTCCAGGAAATGCAATCGTGTGCCAGTAACTAAATTTGCAATGTCATTACACCAAAGGCCACTACTAGGTATGCAGTTGCAAGCTATTAATGAGTTCGCAAGGGTCAATACACCAGAATGCAACTGACAGGAAATTTGATTGCAGACTATCAATAAATTTCACAAATGTCATTACACCCATATAGAATGAATTCAAAATTTTCCTCATCTAGTTAAATACCATAAGTAATAGGTAATTATCTCTTACAAACTAATTCACCATTCCCGAACGAACTCGCCATTACTTCATTATAGAGCGAGTTCGATTTTTTTTTTTGTCTATTTAATTAACAGAGGTAAGCTTTATTATCTTTGTAAGTAACAGAGGTAAAATTTATTATTATTATCTACATAAATAACAGAGGAGAAAACTTTGGTTCATTACCCCATCACCACTACCAACTGAGTTAATTAGTGAGCACGACAAACTTCCCAGAGATTTCGACTTGAATGAAGATTGTTTATATTAATATTGAATTGTGTTGCGATATATATATATATATATATATATAGTTAGAAACGTACAATAACCAGAGTTATACTCTGTTAGCATATAAATTCATTCATTGATACCGTCATTCCTCAGGTAATAAGATAATAACAATATTTACGTACTATTGGAAGTATTACATCTGACTCTGATATTATACATAAATATGGTTATTTACCAATATTTTATTATGAGGTTCTTCAATAGTTTAATAGTTGTAATTCATACCAACAGAACCTATAGAATATAAAATTGTTCATGATTTGAAACAAATAATACGGTGTCACATGAGAAATTTTAAATAAAAACAACAGTTACAATTATAATCGCCGAGTAAGTAAATAAAAACAACCAATCAATCCATTTACACCCGATATTCTGATCCCAACATAAGTCATAATGCATTCTATTCTACTAAAATAAAAATCATACCATTGCCTTATCGCCTGCTTCAAATGATGTCCCGCGCTCCATGCCACTTCCGTTGGCCGAGCGTCGAGACCTCACCGGTACCTCCCAGCCAACGCTAGGGGTACTCTACTTCCCCCTTATCCCCACTAGACACAAAGGGGCCACACACTATCCAAATGGTACATCTAGCTCCCAGATCGCCTCGCAAGGCCGAGCTACCACTCCTCTCCGAGTTGGGAAATCCCAACTCCCACAAGTAAATCAATCAAGTCACTAATCTGGCAGTGTAATGTTACGCTAATAGCCGATCCCCCTTCTTCCTTCTCCTCCCTCTCTTTTATAGAGTTTTCGAACTTCCGTTCTTTCCCTAAATCTCATTTAGTTTAAGTTTTAATAGAAATTCCTAAAATTTCTCCTTCGTACAAGTGTCACCCATCCCCCACAATCCTCCTATAATTATTTTCTTTAATTTATTAATTGTCTCATTTCCTTCTCCCACCTAGACTTACTCCTAAATTTACTCCTAGGTGTCCCTAGATTCCCTTACAGGTTTTAAAGGCTTTCCCTAAAATGAAGTTGCTAATTTAGTTCAATTTAGAAGGTTCTTTAATTGCAGATTCTTTACTAAGTTGACCTCCTGCTTTTTACCACAAGTTCCCCTCTTTCCCTTTTTATGATGCCTCATTCCCTAGGTTCCTAATTTTTATATTTCCTTCCTTCCCCTTTTTATTAGAGTCAAAAATGTCAATTGTGCAAGTTAACCTCTCCTTCCTTTTATTAGAATGTCAGGTGCCTGATACATCATACACACAGGAATAACGTGAGCACTCTTCGTCAGAGTTTCTACTACTATGAAAATTGAGTCATGCCTCCTTGTCGTCAATGGAAATCCAACAATAAAATCCATCGAAATAACTTCCCATTTCGTTTCTAAATGGCATGTGGTTGTAGTAATCCTACTGGGTGTCTATGTTCATCCTTTACCTGCTGACACTCTAGACATCTAGCCACATAGTTGACTATGTCGGCCTTCATTCCCTTCCAGAAGAATAAGGGTTTAAGGTTTTCTCTCATCTTCGTGACTCCCGGGTGAGCCATGTAAACTACTCTATGAGCCTCTCTTAGGATCAACATCCTCAACTTGTCGTTTGGCAGTACGTAAATCCGACTTTTAAAATTCAATAAACCATCGCTATCAAATGAAAATCCCTCAGATCATGGTACCATCATTGTGTTTTGTCCGATAAAACCCTCGACCTCTTTGTACCAGTTGTCCTCACACTGTAAAGTCAGAATCTTTTCACGTAGATTCATCTAAAGAGGCAACACCAAAAAGATGCATGGCCTCCGACTCAAAGCATCCGCCACTCAGTTCACTGTTCCCTTCATGTAAGTAATCTCAAAGTTGTACTCGCTAAGCAATTCCCACCAACATCATTGTCACACGTTCGGGTTGCTTAGTGTAAAAATGTGTTGTAGTCCACAATGATCAGTCCTTAGTTCAAATTTTCATCCAACAAGGTAGTGTCTCCAAACCTTCAAGGCATATACGATGGCTAATAACTCCAAATCATGTGTCGTGTAGTTCTCCTCGTGCCTTCTCAGTTTCCTCGAAATGTAAGAAATCACTCGTCTGTCTTGCATCAAGACTCCACCTAAACCTTCATTGGATGTGTCTGTGCAGACCAAGAAGTCTGCGTCCATGTAAATGACTTTTAGTATCGGCGTTGTTGTCAACAACTCCTTAAGCCTCCGAAATACTTTCGCGCATTTCTCGGTCCAGAAAAACTTCTTGTTTTTCTTCTGCAATTCCGTGATCAGATTTGCTATCTTCAAAAATCTCTCGACAAACCGTCGATAGTATCCTGCTAAACCCATAAAGCTACGCACTTCCGGGACATTCGTAGGCACAGGCCATTCCATAATAGCCTCAACCTTTGCTAGATCCACGACGATGCCTTCTTCGGAGATGACATGCCCTAAGTAGTGAATCCTTGATTGGTAAAAATAACATTTGGAAAACTTCCCATACAATTGGTGCTCTCATAGACACTATAGCACCAAGCGCAAGTGCTCGTCATGATCCTCCGTTTTCCTAGAGTAGATCAAAATATCATCAATGAATACTTGGACGAACTTTTCCAAGTACTCACGAAACACCCCATTCATCAAACTCATAAATACCCCTGGGGGGTTTGTCAGTCCAAATGGTAAAACATTAAACTCGTAATGTCCAAACCTCATCTTAAAGGTAATCTTAGGGATGTCATCCTCCTTGATCTACAATTGGTGATACCCTGATCACAAATCGATCTTGGAGAACACCATCGCACCCTTCATTTGATCGAAGAGATCATCAATTCTCAACAATGGATATTGATTCCTGATTGTAGCCTTGTTTAGTTGACAGTAGTCAATTCAAAGCCTCCATGATCCATCCTTCTTCCGTATGAAAATAACATGTGCACCCCACAGTGACACACTAAGACGTATCAGTCCCAGATCCAACAACTCCTTTAGTTGCATTTTCAACTCTTGTAACTCTAGAGTCGACATCCGATAAGGCGTTCTTGCTATCGATTCAGTCCCCAGTTTTAGGTCTATGGTAAATTCCAATTCCCTCTCCAGCGGAATCCTAGGTAACTCCTCCAGAAACATGTTTGCAAACTCTCCCACCAATGGAAGGTGTTCTAGACCTTCCACTACTCCCTTCTTGTTTAACACAAGGATCACATAAAGCTTGCACCCCTTGCACATACTCTTTCGTAGCTATAAGAAAGAGATGAACCTTAGGGAAACTCCCTAGTTTTGGCCTACAATCACATGTCTCTGTCCCTCTTCGTCGAACAAGCTCAACCATTTTGTCTTACAGTTGAGTATCACCTCATGCGACTCCAACCAGTCCATAGCAATCACGACATCATAAGATCCTAGGATCATGATGTACAGGTTGGCCCTTGTGACAAACTCTTCCAGGTTAAGGGTACAACCTGTAACCTTTCCTCCAACCTTCTGTTTGGCTTCTGAAGCCATCTCTACGAAGATAAACTTGTCCTATTCGACTGCCTTTACCTTAATCCTTTTTAGCACTGCACCAGAAATGAAACTCTCGGTAGCACCGGGATCTATCAAAATACTAAGGGTCTGGTCAGCGACAATACCTGTCGTCTCGAGCATAGTCAACTAATGCTTTGCTTGGCGGTTATTCACCGCTGCATGAATCTGATAGGCCTTGCCCATATCTCCCATGGTAGTGGGTCCGACTGATCCAGTCGCTTTGGTCCTCTCCACAGGGCAGTCGCGCTAGTAGTGTGGCTCTCCACACGTCCAACACCCCTTCTTTGGCCTAGTAGTCCTGGTAACCGAAGTAGAAGATGACGGTCCACCAGCCTGGAACCCTAGTCTTTTCTATTGAACATGCCTAAACTGTTGCTGCTGCGAGCGATGCTGCTACTGATGTTATGGTCCCCAGTAAGGTGTCTGCTACTGAGGCGTTAGTTGTCGGGGTGTAGTGAAAGTGGATCCCCTCTGGAAGCCACGATATCCCAATGTATGTCGCACTGGTGTCTGGTGCTACTGTGTTCCAGATGAAACCTACCCTACTGATCTCGCTGGAGTCCTAGTCTGACCCCCACTAATAATCTCCTCCTTTGCTATGAGGGCCTTCTAGATGGCATCATGCAAGGTTTGAGGCATCAAAATCCTAACCTTTGCAAGAAGTCTATCGTTAAGGCCAAACATGATCTGGTTGACCTTAAGTTTTTCAGTGTTAAGGTGTGGAGCATACCAGAGGAGCTCCATAAAATGGGCCTCATACTCAGGCACCATACAACCTCCCTGTTGTAGGTCATTGAACTCATTGATCTGACGCTCAATGAATTCCTATGAAAGGTACCTCTCTTGGAACCGTTCCTCAAACAACTCCCATGACACGTCTTCGAAAACCATGTTCAGTTGTGGTAGGAGCGTCTTCCACCATAGAAGAGCGCTCCCCTTTAGTTGAAAGACCACCATGAAAGCCTTCATGTTGGAGGTATAATCGTGAAGTGAAAAGCACATTGCCATGTTCTCCAACCATGCCTCAGTCGCGGCGACGTCCGGGGCACCAAAGAACTCGTGAAATTTTACCTTCTCGAGTTCATGGTGAATGCTACCAGTATCGACCAGAGCGCGCAGTGGAACCTCAGTGGGTGCCGGTGCTTTAGCCTCATCTCTGTCCAAATGGTTGATCAGCGCCTCGGACATGCACTGAAAATATCTCATCATTCTGACTACATCACCAACTGCTATCTGCTCCTGACCGAGAACCTGCTTGTCTCCCTGGGGGTTCGACCCCTCAGGCGTGGATGCTACTGGAGGCATCGCGCCTCCTCCCGTCGCACCCCATCGTATGCCTCTACGGTGTCCTCTAACCATGATTACCTGCACACACACAATTAACTTGATTAGAAAAAGTATAATCAAATCATGTCAACGGAAGCCGTAGCGATCCCAAGTCATGGGTTGAACCCGCTCTAATACCACATGTAAAGACCCTCCTCCGTTCGACGACAACCTCTATAATTTTTTTTTTTGTGTGTGTGTGCATGTGTACAAGGATAATAAATACATTTGACTCTGCGTCACCATATGATGATGTACAAGATGCATACCACGACAAACACAACATGACGACCTAAGACGCACATCGAGTATCTACATACAATGAATGATAATCAATAGACAAATAAATATGACTGACTACCCGCCCGTCCTACCCTGCAATGGTTAGGACCTCCATGACACATAAGCAACGCTCAAGCCCAGGTTCCCATCGATATTAACCATTTAAGGTCTCACGGATGGCGACTGTTCTGAGGAACATGGAGGTGTCTACATCACACCAACACTATCAAGACCGAAACTAAAAATGCTAAATCCACCAACATCAACGATCAACTAAGATTCGTTATGTCAAACATAATATCAATTAACCATGGGTGAGAGTACTCTTTACTGTTAACCATCATGCATTAACTTTAATTAACCGTGCATTAATAATCTAGTTCTAAATCAATCCATCATCATCAATATTTATTAGCGCATTAGAACACAATTTAATCAATCATTCTAGCTACAAGGCGCAAGAAATCCGATTCTCAAAACCAAACACAATCAATCCATGCATCTAGCTAATTTAACAAAGTCTACGATCATCGATCTCATCATGGAGTAATCAGGTTTACAAATGAGGATGGAAAAGTTTAATCAATCTAGATTATCATAATCGCAGTCCTAAATATCAATATTTAGACAAATTATTTTTATTTCTTGATGATATTACAGTTAATGCTACATGAAATGAATGTCTTGTGAGTATCAAATCTATCTTAACTTAAGGTCAATATATATATATATATAATAACTCTATCATGTAACATTTAGTTAAGGATGTGTCAATTAAATTTGTTAACTATATACTAAAATCAATGCATGCAAAATGATGCTAAGGTCAATATATATATAATAACTCCATTAAGTAACATTCAATTAAGGATGTGTCAATTAAATTTGTTAACTATATACTAAAATCAATACATGTAAAATGATGCTCTCCAAATGAAGTAAAATTTTCCAATATCCATTGTAAAAAGCGATCTCTTCAAATCATTCGTTAGTTCAAGGTTTAAGGTTGAATGTTAAAAAAATGTTAATACACACATAAGCTCAAGAGTTCCAATAACATCCCCTCTAAAAATGAATTATTATTAGATAAATGAAATACATGTTAATCCAACAATTGATTTTACTAAAGGCAATTATTATCATAAAAAAATTACTTAACCACCACATGTTTTTCTTGGCAACTAATCTTAAGTAAATAGTGGCGACTTACAGGATCTATTTGAGACATGGTCTTAGTTAAGGCGTTACATCTTTACATAAATCAATAACAAAAATAAGGGTAATGAATTAACTTGTTGGCTAATCATCTACAGGTCAAGTGGCCAGCATGTGTTTGTAAAAATAATATCACACACAGACAACGAGTAGCTAAGAGATGTGTCAATAACCAAAAATATAAGAAAAGCTATTAATGAGGTTAGTTACTAATGCAAAGATTTCAAGGTCAATGATATAACGCAGAAGCTAAGACTGCCACCCAACTGCCGACATAACTGCTGCGTCAAAGGATTAGCCATAAAAAATGGCCATAAGGATTCCACCTGTCGTGCCCCTTCATGCAGTAAAGATATGAACATTGACAGGTCGGGTTCCACACTCTCAAAAAAAATAAAACTTTAGAAACATTCCTTTAACTCAGTCTCTCCAAAATTTTGAGGACATAAATCATAAATAGGTGCTAAGAAGATCTCTTGAAGTTCCTTCAGATTTTAAAGCAATTTAAAGGATGAAATTAAAATGAGTTGACTGTTACATAGTGCCCAAGTCGCTGATTGGATAGACCGAATCATGAGGCGTTGTTAGACAAAAGTTGGGGTTGGATGCTGGAACACAACAGAAGGTTCTCAAGGAATTTAGTTGTAGGCGAAAGGAACGCAGTCACCTTATAGGCGCACTAGAAATAGATGTCGATCGAAGGATTCAGTGATGACTGTGGGTAAAAATGTCAATGCACCAAAATGAATTTGCCAGGAAATGCAATCGCGTGCCAGTAACTAAATTTGCAATGTCATTACACCAAAGGCCACTGCCAGGTATGCAGTCGAAGGCTATTAATGAGTTCACAAGGGTCAATACACCAGAATGCAACCGCCAAGAAATGTGATTGCAGACTATCAATAAATTTCACAAATGTCATTACACCCATAAGTAATAGGTAATTATCTCTTACAAACTAATTTTCCATTCCCGAACGAACTCCCCATTACTTCATTACAGAGCGAGTTCGATTTGTTTTTTTGTCTATTTAATTAACAGAGGTAAGCTTTATTATCTGTGTAAGTAACAGAGGTAAAAATTATTATTATTATCTATGTAAATAACAAAGGAGAAAACTCCGGTTCATTACCCCTTCACCACTACCAAATGAGTTAATCAGCGCGTGCGACAAACTTCCCAAAGATTTCGACTTGAATGAAGATTGTTTATATTAATATTGAATTGTGTTGCGATAGCTATATATATATCTTAGATAGTTAAAAGCATCCAATAACCAGAGTTATACTCTATTAGCGTAGAAATTCATTCATCAATACCGTCATTCCTCAGGCAATAAGATAATAGCAATATTTACTTACTATTGGAAGTATTACATCCGACTCTGATATTATACATAAATATGGTTATTTACCAATATTTTATTATGAGGTTCTTCAACAGCTTAATAGTTGTAATTCATACCAACGGAACCTATAAAATAGAAAATTGTACATGATTTGCAACAAATAATACGATGTCACATGAGAAATTTTAAATAAAAACAGGAGTTACAGCAGTTACAATTATAATCGCTGAGTAAGTAAATAAAAACAACCAATCAATCCATTTACACCCGATATTTCGATCCCAGCATAAGTCATAATGCATTCTATTCTACTAAAATAAAAATCATACCATTGCCTTATCGCCTGCTTCAAATGATGTCCCGCGCTCCGTGCCACTCCCGCTCGTCGAGCATTGAGACCTCACCGGTACCTCCCAGCCAACGCTAGGGGTACTCTGCTTCCCCCTTAGCCCCCCTAGCCACAAAGGGGCCACACACTATCCAGATGGTACATCTAGCTCCCAGATCGCCTTGCAAGGCCGAGCTACTACTCCTCTCCGAGCTGGGAAATCCCAACTCCCACAAGTAAATCAATCAAGTCACTAATCTGGCAGCGTAATGTTACGCTAATAGGCGATCCCCCTTCTTCCTTCTCCTCCCTCTCTTTTATAGAGTTTTCAAACTTCCGTTCTTTCTCTAAATCTCATTTAGTTTAAGTTTTAATAGAAATTCCTAAAATTTCTCCTTCGTACAAGTGTCACCCATCCCCCACAATCCTCCTATAATTATTTTCTTTAATTTATTAATTGTCTCATTTCCTTCTCCCACCTAGACTTACTCCTAAATTTACTCCTAGGTGTCCCTAGATTCCCTTACAGGTTTTAAAGGCTTTCCCTAAAATGAAGTTGCTAATTTAGTTCAATTTAGAAGGTTCTTTAAATGCAGATTCTTTACTAAGTTGACCTCCCACTTTTTACCACAAGTTCCCCTCTTTCCCTTTTTATGATGCCTCATTCCCTAGGTTCCTAATTTTTATATTTCCTTCTTTACCCTTTTTATTAGAGTCAAAAATGTCAATTGTGCAAGTTAACCTCTCCTTCCTTTTATTAGAATGTCAGGTGCCTGATACATCATACACACAGGAATAAAGTGAGCACTCTTCGTCAGAGTTTCTACTACTATGAAAATCGAGTCATGCCTCCTTGTCGTCAATGAAAATCCAACAATAAAATCCATCGAAATAACTTCCCATTTCGTTTCTGAAATGGCATGTGGTTGTAGTAATCCTACTGGGTGTCTATGTTCATCCTTTACCTGCTGACACTCTAGACATCTGGCCACATAGTTGACTATGTCAGCCTTCATTCCCTTCCAGAAGAATAAGGGTTTAAGGGTTTAAGGTTTTCTCTCATCTTCGTGACTCCCGGGTGAGCCATGTAAACTACTCTATGAGCCTTTCTTAGGATCAACATCCTCAACTTGTCGTTTGGCGGTACGTAAATCCGACTTTTAAAACTCAATAAACCATCGCTATCAAGCGAAAATCCCTCATATCATGGTACCATCATTGTGTTTTGTCGAATAAAACCCTCAACCTCTTTGTACCAGTCGTCCTCACACTGTAAAGTTAGAATCCTTTCATGTAGATTCATCTGAAGAGGCAACACCAAAAAGATGCATGGCCTCCGAATCAAAGCATCCGCCACTCAGTTCATTGTTCCCTTCATGTAAGTAATCTCAAAGTTGTACTCGCTAAGAAATTCCGACCAACATCATTGTCACGCGTTCGGGTTGCTTAGTGTAAAAATGTGTTGTAGTCCACAATGATCAGTCCTTAGTTCAAATTTTCATCCAACAAGGTAGTGTCTCCAAACCTTCAAGGCATATACGATGGCTAATAACTCCAAATCATGTGTCATGTAGTTCTCCTCGTGCCTTCTCAGTTTCCTCGAAATGTAAGCAATCACTCGTCTATATTGCATCAAGACTCCACCTAAACCTTCCTTGGATGCGTCTGTGCAGACCAAGAAGTCTGCGTCCATGTAAATGACTTTTAGTATCGGCGTTGTTTTCAACAACTCCTTAAGCCTCCGAAATACTTCCGCGCAGTTCTCGGTCCAAAAAAAATTCTTGTTTTTCTTCTGCAATTCTGTGATCGGATTTGCTATCTTGAAAAATCTCTCGACAAACTGTCGATAGTATCCTGCTAAACCCATAAAGTTGCGCACTTCCGGGACATTCGTAGGCACAGGCCATTCCATAATAGCCTCAACCTTTGCTAGATCCACGACGATGCCTTCTTCAGAGATGACATGCCCTAAGTAGTGAATCCTTGATTGGTAAAAATAACATTTGGACAACTTCCCATACAATTGGTGCTCTTGCAGACACTACAGCACCAAGCGCAAGTGCTCATCATGCTCCTTCGTCGTCCTAGAGTAGATCAAAATATCATCAATGAATACTTGGACGACCTTTTCCAAGTACTCGCGAAACACCCCATTCATCAAACTCATAAATACCCCTGGGGCATTTGTCAGTCCAAATGGTAAAACAGTAAACTCGTAATGTCCAAACCTCATATTAAAGGCAATCTTAGGGACGTCATCCTCCTTGATCTACAACTGGTGATACCCTGATCAAAAATCGATCTTGGAGAACACCATCGCACCCTTCATTTGATCGAAGAGATCATCAATTCTCAGCAATGGATATTGATTCTTGATTGTAGCCTTGTTCAGTTGACAGTAGTCAATTCAAAGCCTCCATGATCCCTCCTTCTTCGGTATGAAAATAACATGTGCACCCCACAGTGACACACTAAGATGTATCAGTCCCAGGTCCAACAACTCCTTCAATTGCATTTTCAACTCTTGTAACTCTAGAGTCAACATCCGATAAGGCGTTCTTGCTATCGGTTCAATCCCCAGTTTTAGGTCTATGGTAAATTCCAATTCCCTCTCCAGTGGAATCCCAGGTAACTCCTCCAAAAACATGTTTTCAAACTCTCTCACCACTGGAATGTGTTCTAGACCTTCCACTACTCCCTTCTCGTTTAACGCAAGGATCAAATAAATCTTGCACCCCTTGCACATACTCTTTTGTAGCTGTAAGAAAGAGATGAACCTTAGGGAAACTCCCTAGTTTTGGCCTACAATCACATGTCTCTGTCCCTCTTCGTCGACCATGCTCAACCATTTTGTCTTACAGTTGAGTACCGCCTCATGCGACTCCAACCAGTCCATACAAATCACGACATCATAAGATCCTATGATCGTGATGTACAGGTTGGCCCTTGTGACAAACTCTCCCAGGTTAAGGGTACAACCTGTAACCTTTCCTCCAACCTTCTGTTTGGCTCCTGAAGCCATCTATACAAAGCTAAACTTATCCTATTCGACTGCCTTTACCTTAATCCTTTTTAGCACTGCACCAGAAATGAAACTCTCGGTAGCATCGGGATCTATCAAAATACTAAGGGTCTGGTCAACGACAATACCTGTCGTCTCGAGCATAGTCAACTGATGCTTTTCTTGGCGGTTATTCACCATTGCATGAATCTGATAGGCCTTGCCCATATCTCCCATGGTAGTGGGTCCGACTGATCTAGTCGCTCTGGTCCTCTCCATAGGGCAGTCGCACTAGTAGTGTGGCTCTCCACACGTCCAACACCCCTTCTTTGGCCTAGTAGTCCTGGTAACCGAAGTAGAAGAGGACGGTCCACCGGCCTGGAACCCTGGTGTTTTCTATTGAACATGCCTAAACTGTTGCTGCTGCGAGCGATGCTGCTACTAATGTTGTGGTCCCCGGTAAGGTGTCTGCTACTGAGGCGTCAGTTGTCGGGGTGTAGTGAAAGTGGATCCCCTCTGGAAGCCACGATATCCCAATGTATGTCACATTGGTGTCTGGTGCTGCTGTGTTCCAGATGAAACCTACCCTGTTGATCTCGCTGGAGTCCTAGTCTGAGCCCCACTGATAAGCTCCTCCTTTTCTATGAGGGCCTTCTAGATGGCATCATGCAAGGTTTGAGGCATCAAAATCCTAACCTTTGCACGCAGGTTGTCGTTAAGGCCAAACATGAACCGGTTGACCTTAAGTTTTTTAGTGTTAAGGTGTGGAGCATACCAGAGAAGCTCCATAAAATGGGCCTCATACTCAAGCACCATACAACCTCCCTATTGTAGGTCATTGAACTCATTGAGCTGACGCTCAATGAATTCCTCTGAAAGGTACCTCTCTTGGAACCGTTCCTCGAACAATTCCCATGACACGTCTTCGACGACCATGTTCAGTTGTGGTAGGAGCGTCTTCCACCATAGAAGAGTGCTCCCCTTTAGTTGAAAGACCACCATGCAAGCCTTCATGTTGGAGGTATAATCGTGAAGTGAAAAGCACATCGCCATGTTCTCCAACCATGCCTCGGTCGCGGCGTCATCCGAGGCACCAAAGAACTCATGAAATTTTACCTTCTCGAGTTCATGGTGAATGCTACCAGTATCGACCAGAGCGCGCAGTGGAACCTCAGTGGGTGCCAGTGCTCTGGCCTCATCTCTGTCCAAATGGTTGATCAGTGCCTCGAACATGCACTGAAAATATCTCATCATTCTGACTACATCACCAACTGCTATCTGCTCCTGACCGAGAACCTGCTTGTCTCCTTGGGGGTTCGACCCCTCAGGCGTGGATGCTACTGGAGGCATCGCGCCTCCTCCCCTCGCACCCCATCGTCTGCCTCTGCGGTGTCCTCTAACCATGATTACCTGCACGCACACAATTAACTCGATTAGAAAAAGTATAATCAAATCATGTGAATGGAAGCCGTAGCGATCCCAAGTCGTGGGTTGAACCCGCTCTAATACCACATGTAAAGACCCTCCTCCGTTCAACGACAACCTCTATAAAAAAAAATTGTGTGTGTGTGTGCTTGTGTACGAGGATAATAAATACATTTGACTCTGCGTCACCATATGATGATGTACAAGACGCATACCACGACAAACACAACATGACGACCTAAGACGCACATTGAGTATCTACATGCAATGAATGATAATCAATCAAACAATAAATATGACTGACTACCCACCCGTCCTACCCTGCAATGGCTAGGACCTCCATGACACATAAGCAATGCTCAAGCCCAGGTTCCCATCGATATTAACCATTTAAGGTCTTAGGGCTGGTGACTGTTCTGAGGAACATGGAGGTGTCTACATCACACCAACACTATCAAGACCGAAACTAAAAATGCTAAATCCACCAACATCAACGATCAACTAAGATTCGTTCTGTCAAACATAATATCAATTAACCATGGGTGAGAGTACTCTTTACTGTTAACCATCATGCATTAACTTTAATTAACCGTGCATTAATAATCTAGTTCTAAATCAATCCATCATCATCAATATTTATTAGCGCATTAGAACACAATTTAATCAATCATTCTAGCTACAAGGCGCAAGAAATCCGATTCTCAAAACCAAACACAATCAATCCCTGCATCTAGCTAATTTAACAAAGTCTACGATCATCGATCTCATCATGGAGTAATCAGGTTTACAAATGAGGATGGAAAAGCTTAATCAATCTAGATTATCATAATCGCAGTCCTAAATATCAATATTTAGACAAATTATTTTTATTTCTTGATGATATTACAGTTAATGCTACATGCAATGAATGTCTTGTGAGTATCAAATCTATCTTAACTTAAGGTCAATATATATATAATAACTCTATCAAGTAACATTTAATTAAGGATGTGTCAATTAAATTTGTTAACTATATACTAAAATCAAAGCATGTAAAATGATGCTAAGGTCAATATATATATAATAACTCCATTAAGTAACATTCAGTTAAGGATGTGTCAATTAAATTTGTTAACTATATACTAAAATCAATGCATGTAAAATGATGCTAAGGTCAATATATATGTAATAACTCCATTAAGTAACATTCAATTAAGGATGTGTCAATTAAATTTGTTAACTATATACTAAAATCAATACATGTAAAATGATGCTCTCCAAATGAAGTAAAATTTTCGAATATCCATTGTAAAAACGGATCTCTTCAAATCATTCGTTAGTTCAAGGTTTAAGGTTGAATGTTAAAAAATGTTAATACACACATAAGCTCAAGAGTTCCAAGAGCATCTCCTCTAAAAATGAATTATTATTAGATAAATGAAATACATGTTAATCCAACAATTGACTTTACTAAAGGCAATTATTATCATAAAAAAATTACTTAACCACCACATGTTTTTCTTGGCAACTAATCTTAAGTAAATAGTGGCGACTTACAGGCTCTATTTGAGACATGGTCTTAGTTAAGGGGTTACATCTTTACATAAATCAATAACAAAAATAAGGGTAATGAATTAACTTGTTGGCTAATCATCTACAGGTCAAGTGGCCAGCATGTGTTTATAAAAATAATATCACACACAGAGAACGAGTAGCTAAGAGATGTGTCAATAACCAGAAATATAAGAAAAGTTATTAATGAGGTTAGTTACTAATGCACAGATTTCAAGGTCAGTGATATAACGCAGAATCTAAGACTGCCACCCAACTTCCGACATAACTGCTGCGTCAAAGGATTAGCCATAAAAAATGGCCATAACGATTCCACCTGTCACGCCCCTTCATGCAGTAAAGATATGAACATTGACAGGTCGGGTTCCACACTCTCAGAAAAAATAAAACTTTGGAAACATTCCTTTAACTCAGTCTCCCCAAAATTTTGAGGACATAAATCATAAATAGGTGCTAAGAAGATCTCTTGAAGTTCCTTCAGATTTTAAAGCAATTTAAAGGATGAAATTAAAATGAGTTGACTGTTACACAGTGCCCAAGTCGCTGATTGGACAGACCGAATCATGAGGCGTTGTTAGACAAAAGTTGGGGTTGGATGCTGGAACACAACAGAAGGTGCTCAAGGAATTTAGCTATAGGCGAAAGGAACACAGTCACCTTCTAGGCGCATTGGAAATAGATGTCGATCGAAGGATTCAGTGATGAATGTGGGTAAAAATGTCAATGCACCAAAATGAATTTTCCAGGAAATGCAATCGCGTGCCAGTAACTAAATTTGCAATGTCATTACACCAAAGGCCACTGCCAGGTATGCAGTCGAAGGCTATTAATGAGTTCACAATGGTCAATACACCAGAATGCAACTGCCAGGAAATGCGATTGCAGACTATCAATAAATTTCACAAATGTCATTACACCCATAAGTAATAGGTAATTATCTCTTACAAACTAATTTTCCATTCCAGAACGAACTCCCCATTACTTCATTACAGAGCGAGTTCGATTTGTTTTTTTGTCTATTTAATTAACAGAGGTAAGATTTATTATCTGTGTAAGTAACAGAGGTAAAAATTATTATTATTATCTATGTAAATAACAAAGGAGAAAACTCTGGTTCATTACCCCTTCACAAACTTCCAAAAGATTTTGACTTGAATGAAGATTGTTTATATTAATATTGAATTGTGTTGCGATATCTATATATATATCTTAGATAGTTAAAAGTGTCCAATAAAAAGAGTTATACTCTGTTAGCGTAGAAATTCATTCATCAATACCGTCATTCCTCAGGCAATAAGATAATAGCAATATTTACTTACTATTGGAAGTATTACATCCGACTCTGATATTATACATAAATATGGTTATTTACCAATATTTTATTATGAGGTTCTTCAACAGCTTAATAGTTGTAATTCATACCAATGGAACCTATAAAATAGAAAATTGTACATGATTTGCAACAAATAATACGATGTCACATGAGAAATTTTAAATAAAAACAGCAGTTACAGCAGTTACAATTATAATCGTCGAGTAAGTAAATAAAAACAACCAATCAATCCATTTACACCCAATATTCCGATCCCAGCATAAGTCATAATGCATTCTATTCTACTAAAATAAAAATCATACCATTGCCTTATCGCCTGCTTCAAATGATGTCCCGCGCTCCGTGCCACTCCCGCTCGCCAAGCGTCGAGACCTCACCGGTACCTCCCAGCCAACGCTAGGGGTAATCTACTTCCCCCTTAGCCCCCCTAGCCACAAAGGGGCCACACACTATCCAGATGGTACATCTAGCTCCCAGATCGTCTCTCAAGGCCGAGTTACCACTCCTCTCCGAGCTGGGAAATCCCAACTCCCACAAGTAAATCAATCAAGTCACTAATCTGGCAGTGTAATGTTACGCTAATAGCTGATCCCCCTTATTCCTTCTCCTCCCTCTCTTTTATAGAGTTTTCAAACTTCCCTTCTTTCGCTAAATCTCATTTAGTTTAAGTTTTAATAGAAATTCCTAAAATTTCTCCTTCGTACAAGTGTCACCCATCCCCCACAATCCTCCTATAATTATTTTCTTTAATTTATTAATTGTCTCATTTCCTTCTCCCACCTAGACTTACTCCTAAATTTACTCCTAGGTGTCCCTAGATTCCCTTACAGGTTTTAAAGGCTTTCCCTAAAATGAAGTTGCTAATTTAGTTCAATTTAGAAGGTTCTTTAAATGCAGATTCTTTACTAAGTTGACCTCCCGCTTTTTACCACAATTTCCCCTCTTTCCCTTTTTATGATGCCTCATTCCCTAGGTTCCTAATTTTTATATTTCCTTCTTTCCCCTTTTTATTAGAGTCAAAAATGTCAATTGTGCAAGTTAACCTCTCCTTCCTTTTATTAGAATTTAGTATCTTTTTTTAAACTATCAAAAGTTAAAATAATTAATTTCTTCTTTACATTTTATATCCACTGATTTTATTTAATTTCTTACTGTATTCATTTTACCCAAAAAATTATGAAGAACAAAATTATTACTCAAGTGGTTTTTATTTTAACTTTTTATTATTTTATTTTTATATGGATATTTTCTTAAGGGTAGACAAAATTTTACCCCTATCAAAGTTTTAAACTTAGAACTTAGATTTTGGACTGAGCGACATTTAATTAGGGGAGTTTTTTTTTTAATTTTTTTTTTTTAATGAGATATTTGTCTTAGGGATATGTAGGTTCGTTCCTTTATCCTCATCAACGCGATGTGCCCTTTAGGACGCACTACATGCTCCAAGGGTGGCACTCGCCTCTTTTGTTTCTTTGGCGTGACGTGCCCTTCAGGACACACCACGTGCTCCAAGGGTGCCACTCACCTCTTTTGTTTCTTTTGCGGGTCGTTCCCATCAAGATGCACCATGTGGTCCAAGGGTGTCACTCGCCTCTTGACTGATTGGTAGACATCAATAACCCCTGGAGTCAACACTCCACCAGGTGAACTTGTGGGAGACTAAGGGATTCTAAGGAATAAGGCCCTCGCCTTATTGCGTGCCCCTTAGAATCATCGTGAGCGACTGTCACAGTCTGCCCTCATGACATCGTGGGTCCTTTCAAACTAGGTAATCGTTAACCTACAGTTAGAGCCACGACGGGAGTGCTAGTAGGTTGTGGCAGGGCTGCTAACCACACCTCTCCCTCAACCTCTCTGGTAGTCATGTGTGGCCCCTTCACTCCATATGTGAGTCTGGTTGTCAAGCTATCGTCAGTCTGCATCATCAAGAAATCATGTCAGAACATGTCCACATCATATCATCTAATCAAATGTATTAATATCACAGTAAATCAATCAAACCCCAATAGAACACTCCCTGACTCGATCCGGAGTCCAAGGAGTTCCATCAATGCCTCTACATCCTCAAGGTCCAAAACCCTGCACACTCAGTAAAACCAAGTCAATAACACCTGTCTATGTCAATGTAGTAAAAAAACATGTCATCTACCCATGACGCATCATAATCAAAGTCAAATGTTTTAATATCATAATAATCTGGATCACTTGCGAGAAAGTGTCCTCAAAAAATAAGTTCGCTCAATGCGCCAGAGCGGGATGTTACAATCCTCCCTTGAAATCCGACCTTCTTTTACTTCTTATTCCCTCTGAAATTCGATTTGTATCAAATGAATGTATAATGATGTTTATTTATACCATTTATGTCACTTCCTTTTAACATTAGGGCCGACCTGACACTTTCTTATTTTGTAATTCTTTTCTTTAATTATCTTCAGGGCCTACATGTACAATTCACTTTGTCATATTCAAAAATTCATTTCTCCTCAACCACGAGGATCCACATGACGTGCCACATACCATAGGAAACAACATGATGTATACTATCCATCCATGGGTGTTTTATCTACATGTGCATTTTCCTTCATGTCCAAATACCTTCATCAATCTTGCAGTCCAAAACTCATGACTAGGGTTAACATCAATGACAACAACCAATCTTCCAACAAACCACAGTGCCTCACTACGTAAATGTTAAATACAGTAAAAAATTGTGACTACAACAACTAAATTTCATAAATTTCATTATTTTTTTTTCTGTTATTACTGCAATATTTCATTTTCTTAATGTTACAGGTGAATTTCCTAACTTGTATTGATTGATTTATTGTGTCAACATATGTCCAGGGTGACCATGGTAGAAAATCACTCGATACATCTCTCCAAGGTGATTGTGGAAAGGAACCCTCAGTGCCTCACCAGGTAAATGTTAAATATAGTAAAAAATTATGACTATGACAACTAAATTTCATTATTATTTTTTCTGTTATTACTGCAATATTTCATTTTCTTAATGTTACAGGTGAATTTTCTAACTTTTATTGATTGATTTATTGTGTCAACTTCTATCTAGGGTGACCGTGGTAGAAAATCACCCAATACATCTCTCCAGGGTGACTGTGGCAAGGGACCCGCAGTGCCTCACCAGGTAAATGTTAAATACAGTAACAACTTATGACTACAACAACTAAATTTCTGAAATTTCATTATTTTTTTTTTCTGATATTACTCCAATATTTCATTTTTTAAATGTTATAGGTGAATTTCATAAC
>ML791905.1:196753-210206 GCA_009831015.1 Picea engelmannii
TCAACCAATTTACAACAAATTTTATATTTCTTAGGTCAATACAAAATTCACATCCTCTAACTACAAAATCCATACAAAACAATAATTGTTTTCCAAGCTCATATTTCTTCATGTTGGCTTGCAATTAATTGTGGGTTAATATGGCATTATCATATTACAATGTAATATGGTAATCCCATATTACAATGTAATATGGTAATCCCATATTACAATGTAATATGGTAATGCCATATTATAATGTAATATGGTAATGCCATATTACATTGTAATATGGTATACCATATTAAAATGTAATATGGTAATACCATATCTTGTGAATTTTTTTTTTTAAACTTAATGCCATTGTTGCAATATAAACGATAGTTCATCGGAAAAAAATTTCATTTTAACCACCGTGGAAATAGCGACGAACATTTGTCGCAAGTTGCCACAGGTTTTTGTCGCACATACAACATATTCGTCATAACTTTCGTCTTGATGAATCAATGTCGTCGTTATTGCCATGGGTATTCGTCACAAGTTGCCATGGTTTTTCGTCGCACATACAACATCTGCATCGTAAGTTTTTGACTTGTCAAAAAATTTCGTCGCAATTGCGACGAAATTTCGTCATAATTGCCACGGTTGTTCGTTCTACTTGTGACGAGGTTTCGTTGGAATTGCGATGATGCAAAGAGTTAACTGAACTTGAAGGTGGTGACACATGGAGAGATAATTTTGTCGATGTTTCTGTTGGCGTTAGAAGTCACTCCTGGATTACTTACAGAAGCAGAGCCCAATGCCCATCAATTTTATGTCATGATAGTTTTTATGGGTGATCAAATGGGTAGAGACTCGGGAAGGTATCGCTCTAACTTGGGAAATGATTTTGGTATGTAAGGAACAAAGGAGGTCTTGACCTAACTTCAGTCAGTGAGTTGACTTAAATATGAGTAGGTTGAAGACTTGGTGAGAGGAGTGAGCAAACTACCTCAGGCAATAGGCCTTTCAGCAGTTTGTAGAAGAAAAACTCTGAATGCAAGATCCTCTTGGTTCAAGGCTTCGAGAAACTGAAAGGGGGACTTGACTGGATCCTCCAATTCCAAGTCATTCAGTGCTAAGAAAATCATAGGGACCGATTAGAAACAATGCAACTATTACAGTGATCCAACCTACATCATCCTATAACAGTTACAACTTGACTAGATCCTCCAATTCCGAGCTGCTCTAACATAGTATAAACAAAGACGTGAAAGAAACTGACATTCATAAGGCAAGAAGTCTCAAGAGTCCATGCATAACCAGAATAACAGTGCTTCATTAAAGTTTTACAACTGGGAGCCTTGCTCAACCATCGATGCTTTTTAAAAATGCAAAGATTGAGTCTATATACTCAGAAAAAATCGCCTAACAGAGGCGTGCTCAGTCGTCCAAAGCGTGGTGTCCCTTCAGTCAAACTAGGATGGATATTCTTCGCCAGATGCTCCCTTAACTGCGCATGGCTCTTGTAGGGGAGTAGCTGAGCCATTAAGTGTCGTGTTAGTGTGTCCAGACCTCTCTGGCTAGTCGAGGACTCAGCATGGCTTCTTTGGAAAACATCGGTACACAGGACCCTCTCGGGCAGACATTTTGCCAGACCCTCCATACCTTATACTTAATGAATGAGGAGAGGTTTCAACCACTCCCTGTCACCTTCATTTAATCCAAGCGAGAACCAGGATTGAGATCAAATTAGATGGCACTTGGAGATCGCGATGATCCCTTTTGTGACTAAACTCGACGCATTTGGCCCCTCTTTTACATCTCTTTTTATTTCCCAAGTGACCACGGGCTGTGACCCTGCGTTTATTCTCAAAGGTGCTTTCAGCGTTCATGAATAGGAGGGAGCTGGTCCTTTCTTATCACATTCGCGATGAGCGAAACTCCGAGATGGCTTAATTGGACACCACACATCCCTCTCAGATCTGAAGGTCTTGAACTCACTCGGAAATACTATGGGCCCAAGTCCTGGACGCTCTTGGCACTTCATGCCTCGGGGATATGAAGGAGCTGCTCCTTGTGCTTCGAAGTCGCGACGGGCAAAAAGGCGAGGAGCCTAATCGCGCACTAGGTGTCCCCTTTGGATGAACGGTTGAGAATGCTCCGGGATACTGCGGGCTCGACTTTGTGTGCTTTTGGTGCTTCGGGGTTCGGGGTTTCGAGATGTAACATGACATGGAACCCTCCCCCTTTGAACTCCTGAATGTCAAAATGCCAACGTGACTAGATCTCGCGCCATGCGTCCTTTGGATGGATGGTTGTTATCCTCTCCTGTATGCAATATGGGCGCTATACATCACGCTAATCTCGGCGCAACTCTGCTAACCCTGATTTCCCACCGGCCGTCGATATGCTCCTATGGATGAATCTAGACCATCGACAATATAATTTCACCTGCTTACTTGCTTGGAAGCCTGAAACGAGATTTTTCCATGCTGTGCTTGGGCTCTTCTCATGCAACTTGCAGACCTGAATACTCGTGTGCCCAGGACAAGAATTGTTACTAATAGTTTCCATGCACACCTGGATAGTCGATAGAATGATGAAATTATTCCGATGAAAAAAAAACTCAAATGGAAATTGCGACGAATAAGTGTGGAAATATCAACGAAAAACCGTCGCAAATTTGGTCATATGTACTAGTGAAAAGAGAATATGGAAGAATGGGAAATTTTGACTCTCGTATGGACTACGGATTAATTTTTGGTTACTCAAGTACAAGGAAAGAATACAAGTGTTACAATATAAGATTGAAAAAAGTTGTGGAAAGCATCAACGTAACAATTGATAAAACAGGCAGACCAGAATCAAAGGAAGAAGAAAACAAATCAATGGAACAACTTTTCGAAGAAGAAGCAGAAGAGGAATATGAAGAGAATCTGATAGAAACAAAAGATCAAGTTCAACAAGTATATCCAAATACACCTAGCAAACGAGTACATAAGAATCATCCTTCAGATCAAATTATTGGAAACAAAGATGTAGGAGTTGAGACTAGAAGAAAAATCTATTCACCAGAACAAACACACCTAGAAGTATTATATACAATTGAACCAAACTGTTTTGAAGAAGCCATCAAGGATGAATTTTGGAATAAGGCCATGGATGAAGAATTAGATCAAATATAGAAAAATGACACTTGGGAATTAGTTGTAAGACCAAAGAATAAGAATGTGATCGACACAAAATGGATTTTCAGGAATAAATTGAATGAACATGGATAGGTTGCAATGAACAAATCTAGATTGGTATGTAAAGGATATGCACAGATTGAAGGAGTCGACTTTGAAAAAACATTTTCCCTAGTTGCAAGAATGGAAGAAATCCACTTGCTTTTAGCTTATGCATGCTCCAAAAATGTTAAAGTATATCAAATGGACGTAAAATCAACTTTTTTGAATGGGGAACTTCAAGAAGAAGTCTACATTGAACAACTAGAAGGATTTCAGTTGTCAAAGAACACAGACTATGTGTGTAAATTAAAGAAGGCCTTGTATGGTCTAAAGTAGGCTCCTAGAGCATGGTACTCTAGACTGGATAAGTATCTGCAGTAGGCAGGGATCAGAAAAGGAAGTGTAGACAACAACCTCTACATCAAGGTAAGTCAAGGTAATATTTTATCAATTGAAGTTTATGTTGATGATATTATTTTTGGTAGTAATGATGACAGGTTAAGCCAGAAATTTACAAAAGATATGCAGAATGAATTTGAAATGCAGTTACTTGGAGAAATATGCTTCTTTCAGGGACTTTAGATACATCAAAGAAACTAAGGAATTTTTATTTCTCAAACCAAGTATATCAGAGAAATTCTAAAGAGGTTTGGAATGGAATATTGCAAACCAGTTATCACTCCCATGAAAACCAATTGTAAGTTGAGAAAATATGTTAATTCGAAGTCTACAGATCAGAGGAAATACAGGTCAATGATTGGCATCCTACTATATGTGACAACATGTAGACCGGATGAAATACAAGAAGTTGGATAGGTGGCACGATTTCAAACAACACCAAAGGAATCACATGTATTAGCAGTAAAGAGAATTTTCAGATATCTCAAAGGAACAGAAGAGTTTGGATTATGGTATCCAAAAGGAAAAGATCTATCACTTATTGCTTACATAGATGCAAATTGGGAAGGTTCTATTGATGACCGACAAAACACCAATGGAGCAGTGTTCTACTTAGGTGAGTGTTTGGTATCATGGCTAAGCAATAAACAATCATCTGTATCTTTATCTACAACCGAGGCAGAGTATATTGCATCAACATCATGTTGTACACAGGTTCTTTGAACGAAACAAACTCTGACAGATATACAGGTTGAGTATGATGAGCCCATTCCGATCTATTGTGATAATACAAAATCCATCAGTATCTCAAAGAACCCAATGATGCACTCCAAGATGAAGCACATTCCAATCAAGTATCACTTTCTAAGGGAGTGGGTTGCAGAAAAAAACATCAGAGTTGAGTATGTGGGCACAAAAGAACAAGTGGCAGACATCTTCACAAAACCACTTCCATGAGAATCCTTTGAATATATTCACTAGAGACTTGGAGTTATTTCTACTCCAAATTAAATGCTTTTTGAATTCTTATCTATGTCTTAGATTTACACGAGGAAGAACCATAAGAGGACATCTTAGTCAAGGGGAGAAATCTTATATGGAAAGATACATTTTCCATTGATGACAAAGGGGGAAGAGGAAAAAGATAGAGGACAGAGGCATGGTTCCAGGGAGAACATGAGTGATATGATTTCAGTATTGCATCAGAGTGTTGCCATCAATGCCAAAATGGGAGATTGTTGATTAAGGTTGGTTGTCATTGATCTCAACCCTTGAAGAAAGCCCTGTGGAACAAGGTTTGGGTAATCGAACCAAGATTGTTTGATGTAAATATGACTCATTATTGTCTTTTCATGGTTGATAAGAAGTAAAAATTGATCAACTCCGAAGTGGTTCCCTTATGGTGGAAGCCTTCACGGGAAGATGCTTTGTGGAGTAAGATAACCCATTCTTATTTGACGAATAATGAGATGAAGGATAGTGAATTTGTGAGTGAAAATGTCCTAGATGGATAGTGTTTTTCATGTTGTTTCTGGTGGTATGTGGAACATCACATAACTCTTCACGGTTAGAGAGTTATGACCATATGAAGTTGGAGAACCCTCATGAGTCTTATAGAAGCCCCCAAGAGTCAAAGTGCTTTGCAAAAAGAAATTATTTTAAAAGAAGAAGCCCTAAAATAAGGAAAGTGTAAGGCTACATGAAGATATAAATAAGAGACAAAGCTCACTCATAAAAACACACTTGTACATATTGTATATCTATTTTATTGTGTAAAGCTTCTTGTAAATACTTGTGGATACATCTGAAGTGGCGAACGTCTGAGGTAGCACAGAGGGTTGACAGAGAAATTATCGGATTCATAAAAAATCGTATTTTATGAGGCATACGTGGGATGTCTGTGTATAGGGTGCGTACGTACACAGGATGGATGTGTATAGGGTGAGTACGCACGTTGGCTGGCTTTTTATAAGGTGAGTACAAGTTGATAAAGCCATGAAACTTGAGAAGATGAAGATGCATAGGTTCTAGAATCTAAGATCAAGCTCCCAGGAAGGTTTAGAATGATCAGATACATCAGATCCATCCATTGGTTCAAAAGGTATGTCTTATTTCTATGATTAGTTGGATTTTCATGTATGCATGAGGAATGGCAATGGAGATTTGAGGATTCTCCCTAGAGAGACTAGTGGCTACATGGGATATTTTGTGTAAGTCAGATCTACAAAAATACAGTGTTGGTATATTTATCATTGATACTTCTTGTTGAGGCACATCTTGTATTTCTTGGCATATGGCTAAGATTTTTTATGGTACATGGTTGAGATCTTGTATTTATTGATGTATTGAAAAGTTGAATATCATAAAGGGGTTGATGACTAAGATCATGTGAGGGATATTATACTTGTTCATGATTACACATACCTATATGGCACATGACTAGAGAGAGACATACTTTCCTTGAGTAGAGGTTATGTATGAGGATGCATGCAGAAGGTACAGTTACAGTCTAGATATAGTGACATGTTACATATCTATGTGAAAGAAGTTACAGAGGGTCAGGAGTTTTCAAATGAAAGGAAACCCTATTTTCAGAAAGCATACACAGGATGCATAAAAGATAGGGCCCATGCATACGCGGGCTGCATAATAGATGGGGAACATACATACATGGGTTGCATAATAGATAGGGCATGTACATAAGCAGGCTGCATCACTATAGGTCACGTATCTATTGTATTTTTGTGGATACATGTTCAGTTCAGGTACAAATTGATTACAGGGAAGTTGTACAGATTGGATATAGGTCAGGGGTATAGGATGATACAGTTGTACAACATTATATCTCACAGTGACAGGTTGATAGTGGTTCCATCATTCTACTTATACTTCAGGGTGGCAGGACGGGGCAAGGACGGGTGGTTGTAGCCACCTTCCGGTTGTAGCTTCCTTCTGGTTGTAGCCAGAGAATTGGAGATTTGGAGCTTCCCTCAGGATGTAGCCTGAGAAACTAGGGGGTTGGAGCCTCCTTCTAGTTGCAGCTGAAAAACAAAGGAAGTTGGTTCCTCCAATGAATGTAATTCTTCAAGACAAATAAGAAAAAGAATTTTGTGGTTTTCTCCCGATTTGGGTTTCCACATAAAACACTGGTGTACTGTGTATGTGTGTGATTGTTTATTTCTCATTGCTCATTATTGGATAATAATTTTACATTGATATAACATTTGAAGAAAGGATTATAATTACACTATTACTGATTCACCCCCGCTCTTAGTAATCCAACAAGTTCCATTGGACTTCTCATAGTATATATTCTTTTATTTCAAATTATTCCAGGAGATTAATTTTGCTAACTTCATCGATCAAGGAAAAGTGCTAAAAACAAGATAAAGGTGAATTTGTTTTCTAATTTGTAGATTGTGTAAGTATGGGTGATGTTTGCAAGAGATGAAATGATGGAAACGCGATTTTGAAGTCGCCTATCCAGTAACCCACCTATCCGGGAACCCACGATCCAAGAAGTTTGTTCAATATGAAACGGGGAAGTGGTCGATCAGGATGGTGATATAAAAGTAAGTGGAAATATGAAGACGTGAATCCGCCAACTGCCACACTTAGGAATTTTCTAAAAAATGATTAAGTAACCAGAAAGGGAAAGAAGAGAGAAAAATGAAATATGATTGCAATTTCCAGAAGCGGGAATTGTTGTAAGAAATCCCCATTGATGGTCTTAACAGTAACTATGAACTGCATTAAACATGTGAACATGTTCTTCAATAACAGAATATATACAACGACCCATGCTTATAGTTTCCAAGATCTGCTTGTATAAGAGAAGCATCGGAAAGTACAAGAAAATCAATTTTGAGATGTCGAAGTAAAGTTATTGTATTGTCAACTTCACCTTAAGTATAACAATGACGAATTTCAATTTTAATGTCCTCTCATTGATACGATAGTTCCATTGGACTTTGCATAGTATATATTATTTGATTTCAAATTATTCCAGGAGATTAATTTTCCTAAGTTCATCGATCAAGGAAAATTTTTAAAACGAGCCACATACTACATTTGCGTCACAGAGCTTATATTAAGGGGAAAATCATGTCCTATATAGTCTTTAAGATCAAAGAAAAACTGAGAAGATCCTGAATGTATTATTAATTTTCCATCATGAAGAATACAACCAAGAACCAAGTAAACACCAATGTATTGAAAGTTGAGGCAAAAGGCAACACATGAACATAGAAGGAATCAAGAAAGATCCCACAAGGTTCCATAGAGAAATACACATCGATATTTGCATCAAACAATTTGATATGTAAATAAAACACATCGTGGCATTGGTTTTCTCTTACATATCGTATATGTTCCCACGAGAAAATAACCGGGGCCATGGGATATGAACAAAAATTTTCCAAACACAAGACAACACAAAACCAACTGAGCTTCGCCACTGTACGCTAGCTATAACTAGACCTCAAAATGGGGAACAAGAAAGTTTTCGATTACTATTTTACCATTAAGCAATATCACTATGGACATTTTCCTCTAATAGTGTCGTGGTCTATCACTACCAGTTTTAACAATGCCAAATTTCCAATATTATTGGTAATGCCTGATGATTCTTCACAAAGGAGCAAGTTATTTCAACAGTTCAAAGTATGGGCCTCAGTTATTTACATTTGGATACATTTTATGGGGTTTTCTCTCATGCTTCCCATTTTTGGACTGAACAATATTATGTGCATGTACATCACCAAGTACCGCACCTGCCTATATGAATTCCAATGCTCGAACTCCCCAATATGTATAGCGAGATATGAAAATATCAAGCTCATGTTTCAATCCATGTTAAGTCATTTATTTTTCAATTAGGGCATCGAGAAAATGCAGATACCATGCCATAAATGTATAGTTGGAGACCATTTTTTTTTTATTCGGGTACCCAAAATGAAATGCAGAAATCCTGCCATGGCTATATAGTTGGAAAACAATTGTCCAATTTGAGCACCCAAAAATGTGCAGACTCCTCCATCAAATCCATGGCTAGCCACCATTTAGTTTTTTTAATTTGCACACCACAACAAATATGCAAAATTCTTACCAGGCGATGCAAAAAAACATCAAAATAACAACATAGATTGCATTTGTAATTAGATTCTCCTTGTTGTTTCAAGTGAACAAGAAGAGAAAAAATATTTGGAAAGAGAATTTTACATCTATAGATGTAAAATCCAAAGAAATCGAGTCTGATGAACATTCATCTGGGTGTTGAAGAAAAATTATAGACACACATCAGATATTTTTGTTCCCTACCAAATCTTGATATGAATTTTTTTTTTCCAGCTGATATGAAATATTGCATTGTCCTCATTGAAGGTAAATTTTCGATGTATCCAAAAGTCGCACATCATGTAGACAATCCTTTCCTTTTCTTGCAGGTATTCTTCAAATGAAAATTCTGCTAACCTAGGAAGCACATCTTGTAACATAGGTTGTTTAATTGTACAATGCATAGTTGTGTTGTCCACGGTTCAGATGGAAGCATTGAGGCAATGTCTATATATGTATGGACATTTTTTACTGCATCGAAGACAATCAATTGTATCATCACTTATGAAATTATAAGCAGAAGCAGGAGAGTTGCATTTTGCACATATAGGCTCAAAGGGGGTCGAGTACGCATTCGCTGCAACCAAAACACCTTCAACCTGGAAACATGAGCATATCAGTTAATATATTGAACAATATAATATACAACTGCACCCCCAAAAAAAAAAAATGCAGAAATTTGGTGAAGGCTATTTGTATGAGAGAAGTGAGGATAAATATGTAGATGTATACGAACAACAGTTGTAGACCTAGTTAGTTTCTTGAGATCATGTACTATGTCTTCTCGCAATTTTGTTACAAATGTTGCTTGGCTTGTGAGAAAGATACTTTCTTTAACATCTCTTTTCTTTGTTATATTTTTGAAGAGCATAAGTGGAAATTCCCCTTTATGCAATTGTTGTTCCATTGACGAAAACAAATTTGAATAGGCATCGAACAATTGCAGCTGCAACATGGAATAGTGAAATATTTGTGTAACTTAACCGAGATATAGGGACATGCGAAAGTAAAGGAGAAAACTGGATATGGAGAACGATACCATTTCCTTGTCGTTGTCTAAATCTCCATCTTTTATATGGAGAATGTGTTGTGAGCCAAGTTTTCTCATGAGTGTGACAGATGCGCCAATGGTTCTGATTGGGTAAATGTCACTGCTCTGTGCAATTTGGATGATAGTTGTGTCCAGGACGAAACAATATTCTGAACAAATAGTGAGAATTTTTTCCACAATACTTGTTTCGTTGAGCGATATAATTCGATCACAATCACCACGGTCATATAATGTTTTGGGCAATATATTAAAATTTGTATTGGATATCCCATTACCTAGAAATATCTTGTTTGCATGTTTCTGGACAAGTTGTGTAAGAATAGTCAGTGTGACTGTCATTAGGGCCTCCTTGTTTGTCATGTCAGCACACATAATGGATCTAGTTTTTTTTTCCTTGTCCAGGTAGGTGCTATAGATGACCATTATGGCCCCGATGAACACTATTCCAGTCCGGTAGTTGTTCAAGCCCTCTATTTATAGTGTTTTGGGTGTTACAAGTTTAGACTTGGTGACATGTTTTGAACAAGAAAAGTAATGTGAATGGTAGTGTGCATTATTTTTTTGTTTTCTTTTTTTCCTAGTATAAATGTACAAATAAACGCAAAGCTTGGATGAACTATGGAGACAGATTTTTGAAACCAAACTTCTTAGTCTGCAAAACCTATGCTATGTTTGATGTCTCACTTGCACTTGTTGATACTTCTTGTGAATTGCACAGTATGTGTTGCAAATGACATCAACATATTCACCATGCCATAGATGAATAAATAGTTGAGGAAAGTTTTTTGGAAAACATATGAAGAACATAATGTCTGCATATTTACCTTTGGCCTTGTCACTCTGCTGATGTTTGGGATGATTGACTTCTCATGGCCATGTCACTAGTCCAACTGTTTCTAATGCAAGCATGCGTAGATGAACATTAGAAGGACTAAACAAACATATGCGTTGTATATTGTCCATAATTGTTCTTAACGCCACACGTAGGGTCAAAGGAGATGGAATATGAAATGGGGTGTCAAGGGATACTCAAGAAACATGAGGACCCAAGGGTCAAATTGTATGCCTCAGATATTTTGACTAAAAAAATGTGTAACAGTAAATAGGGTGTGATGGTGGGGTATGACGACCAATCTATATATTGCATAACCTCTGAAGCCAGAGGCACAATCTTGAACCCGCCATCCCGGCACCCATAATTGACAAAGTGGGTAAGTATGGAATATGGTAGAAGCATGACCATAAATGTGAACCCGTGAGTCTGCCAACCCGCACACAAAGGCATTTTCGGAAAGATGACTAAGTAGAGCAATCAGAAAGCAAAAGGGATAATATAAAATGGAAAAAATAGAAATGGGGAGGGAACAAAGGCCCATTGTTTCCAAAGCATTGTTTTCTAGTCCAATATTATACTCCCCCACCTATTTTATATGTTTAATTTACTAGCATAGTTGGTATACCTTTTCGAAGATTGTATCACATACCCCTCTATCAAGTTGCATATAAGAATTCATCTTCCTGTCCAACCAATATGTTTCTTTCAAGGTAGAAATGTCGAACTTACAGTGGACATGGAGGAAAGTTAGTATGCAGAAAGACATGCAAAAGAAATAAATAATGTTCTATTTTTTCCAATGTAGCAACAAAGAGAATACGATTCACATGAGAAAAAGAAAAAAGATATGTAGTATATACATACAATAAAAAAGGTGCAAAGAAGTAGAACAAGTAGAACAAAAACATATAAAATAAATGAAATACTAAACACTGGAATATAAAATAAGAGTACAGTTATGCACCTCTGTAACTCCTCCTCTACATTTGTGCCAAAGAGTCCATCGTCCTCTCCAGCCACTTTGTTTGTTTAAATGTAGTAATGTAGGAAAAAATACAATGGACACGAAGGAAGTTAGTATGCATGAAGACATGTAATGAAGATAAGTTATTATGTAGGAAGATACACAATATCTACATACAATAAACTAGGTGAACACATATACAGACAATAAATGAAATACAAAACAACGGAATATGAAATAACAGTACAAGCATGTACCTTTGTATCTCCTCTTCCACCGCTATAGTTAAGACTCTTTTGTTTTCTCCAGCTATTATTTTTGTTTGAATGTGGGAATGTCACATACCCACTACAACGTAATAAAGTTTACGTTCCTCCTCAAGGAATAGAATCCCCGAAGTCCTATGGGGGTCTAGTGCAGGCTAGTTCTTCCCTGTTCACCTCCCTGTGATCGTGGGTTAGGACCACAGGCCAAACAAACCAGGCTCCTTTTCGTGTTTCGCGACTCAGCGATACCATTGAGTCCGATCTTGAAGGTAGAATGGCGAGGGGGCTTTGGAATGAGACCTTGTCTGTAGATCTGGGTGCGCAGATTTTGGTTGTCCAGAACTACCCGCTGCTTAATCGACAAAGCACTAGCTCCCTTTATTTAGTCCTTAGTTCGATAGGACCACATACGCGCCTAAATGCAGGCGCTTTTCACAACTCACGGCCTCGCGAGTCGTGAGTTGAAGACCCTCGAATTTTCTTCACTAATCACCAATACCCAAGATCACGAAATGGGTATCGCTCCCTTCTGTCAATGTCCTCTGGGCATGACCACCGGCTAGGCTAAACTCTAGCTCCTCTTGCTATTCGTCGCTTCGTGAGTTCAACGGTTGAACTCTCGTTCCTCCAATATGCGAACCTCCGAGACTTGAAAGTCAGCGAAGGTTGACCTTCCCTTCGTACTGCTCACAACTCGCCCCTTCGCGAGTTGTAGCTTCGAATCTTGACACCTTCTCTTGTGAATCCCCGAGAAACAAGAAGTCAACGGAGCATTGAATCCATTCTCTAGGTGATACGTGTCCACCCGTCAATCACGCGGGCCCAACTTTGTCATGTGTTCTCTCGTGCTCGGCTCTCGTGGCTTCGCCACTCGCAACTTGGAGCATCCAACCTTTGGGCTCCTACCTTGCAAACCTCCAAGTTCATGAGATCCCTGGATCTCTACCACCTGTCCTCCTCGGATGGACGGCTCTGATCCTTTTTCCCCTATTCACAAGGCTTAACCCTCGTCTATCTCCCTATAGATCTAACGACTATCAGGTTTCCTAACTAAGATCTGACGATTCAGATTGGTCTCGATGCCGCGCCCTTTCCTACTGCTCTTTGGACGTGGAAGAACCAACGGTCCAGATGTTCTCATAGAGCCTGGGGGTCTACAATTCTGATTTCCTCACTATTCACGAAGATAGAGGAAAAAGGGTTAAGGAGATTAACGCCCTTGTTTATTCCTTCTATTTAACGGTCGTGAATGACCGCAGATTCCCCGACAGGATCTCATCCGTTGATCAATACTTATCCCTACGCTGCTACTTCGGGATCTTAAGAGGGTCATTCCTCTTCACATAGGGTTGTTAATATTTGCACATTCAAGTCCTTTTTCCGGGTTCTTGGTAAACCTTTCCAAGGGGGGAATCTCTGTGAAGAGGTCTATTCTGGGGCCTTCCTGGAAACAGACAAAGGTAAACAGCTTCCCCGAGAACGGCTGGAAGCCTAACTTAGTTCAACCTAGGCGTACTTAGATTCATTTATCAACATAAGTCATGCATGGCTTCCTCTGTCATAAGCATATATATATATATATATATATATATATATTCCTATCAAAATTGCACATACATTCTTACACTGAAA
>ML791905.1:215093-226435 GCA_009831015.1 Picea engelmannii
CTCGGGCCTTCAAGTTCTCTGAGAAATCATGGACTCTGAAATATTTCTTCAGTCCAAGTAGCCAAGCCTCAGCTTCCTCTCCCTTATTTATCTCGTCGTCGAAGGAGGGAGGTTTGGCCTTCCTGAATTCTTCAAATTTATGATTCTTGGAAGTCTTTTGCTTCTTTTGTTTTCTGCGAGCATAGGAACTAGTCCTGCTGTGGGAAGAGCCTTCTGTATCACTAGCTTCCTTCTCAATGGAATCATCTGACACTGGTCCCTTACCTCTGGGGTGGACCTTTCTGTATGTGCTTCTCTCAGTGTGACCACTGACACGACCATGATTCTGCATCTCAGGTTCATGCTGCATTTTTCATTGTAGGTCTGATAAGCTTTGCAGTAGAACTGCATTAATTTCTGTTTGCTTTTCTTGTTCCTTCATCATCCTTTCATTATTGGCCTTGCAGCTTTGCAATTCAATCATGAGACTCCTCACAGTCTCAGCTAGGTCTGGAGGGGTTCCTATTGCTCTTCTTTCGTCAGACTTTTCGTCTCTTTTGTGGGAGCCTTCTCCCACCTCTTGGTGAGTCACCATACTCTGCGTCTGTAGATTCCCACGGTTGATCGTCCGCTTGAGTGAAAATACAAACGCTGGCTATTAGTCAAGAGTTAAATACATTTTTATAATTTGCGTATAAATTCATAACTCTTTCACATGCATACACAGTCGGGTTCTCCTTTTCCAAGTTTTTAATCCTAGACAAGAGAGTTAAGTCAGGGGGTTACTCCTCATAGGAGTGCTTCGAACGGAGTTTATGCGCAACTCATGCATGAGCCCAATCAGGCCGAGTGTTGTAACCATGCTCTGATACCAATTTGTCACATACCCACTACAACGTAACAAAGTTTTCGTTCCTCCTCAAGGAACAAAATCCCCAAAGTCCTACGGGGGTCTAGTGCAGGCTAGTTCTTCCCTGTTCACCTCCCTATGATTGTGGGTTAGGACCACAGGCCAAACAAACTAGGCACCTTTTCGTGTTTCGTGACTCAGCGATACCATTGAGTCCGATCTTGAAGGTAGAATTTCGAGGGGGCTTTGGAATGAGACCCTCGCCATAGATTTGGGCGCACAGATTTTGGCTGTCCAGAACTACCCACCGCTTAATCGACAAAGCACTAGCTCCCTTTCTTTATTCCTTAGTTCGATAGGACCACATACGCGCCTAAATGCAGGCGCCTTTCACAACTCGCAGCCTTGTGAGTCGTGAGTTGAAGACCCTCAAATTTTCTTCACTAATCACCGATACCCGAGATCACGAAATGGGTATCGCTCCCTTCTGTCAACGTCCTCTGGGCATGACCACCGACTAGGATAAACTCTAGCTCCTCTCGCTATTCGCCGCTTCGTGAGTTCAATGGTTGAACTCTCGTTCCTCCAATATGCGAACCTCCGAGACTTGAAAGTCAGTGAAGGTTGACCTTCCCTTCGTACTGCTCGCAACTCGCCCCTTCGCGAGTTGTAGCTTCAAATCTTGGCACCTTCTCCCATGAATCCCCGAGAAATGAGAAGTCAACGAAGCATTGACTCCCTTCTCTAGGTGATGCATGTCCACCCGTCAATCACGCGGGCCCCACTTTGTCATGTGTTCTCTCGTGCTCGGCTCTCGTGGCTTCGCCACTCACAACTTGGAGCATCCAACCTTTGGGCTCCTACCTTGCAAACCTACGAGTTCATGAGATCCCTGGATCTCTGCCACCTGTCCTCCTCAGATGGACGGCTCTGATCCTTTTTCCCCTATTCACAAGGCTTAACCCTCGTCTATCTCCCTATAGATCTAACGACTATCGGGTTTCCTAGCTAAGATCTGACGGTTCAGATCGGTCTCGATGCCACGCCCTTTCCTACTGCTCTTTGGACGTGGAAGAACCAACGGTCCAGATGTTCTCATGGAGCTTGGGGGTCTACGATTCTGATTTCCTCGCTATTCACAAAGATAGAGAAAAAAGGGTTAAGGCGATTAACGCCCTTGTTTATTCCTTCGATTTAACAGTCGTGAACGACCGCAAATTTCCCAACAGGATCTCATCCATTGATCAATACTTATCCCTACGCTGCTACTTCAATATCTTAAGAGGGTCATTCCTCTTCACACAGGGTTGTTAAGATTTGCACATTCAATTCCTTTTTCCGGGTTCTTGGTAAACCTTTCCAAGGAGGGAATCTCTGTGAAGAGGTCTATTCCGAGGCCTTCCTGGAAACAGACAAAGGTAAATAGCTTCCCCGAGAACGGCTGGAAGCCTAACTTAGTTCAACCTAGGCGCACTTAGATTCATTTATCAACGTAAGTCATGCATGGCTTCCTCTGTCATAAGCATATATATATATATATATATATATTCCTATCAAAACTGCACAGACATTCTTACACTGAAATCATTCACAATTTCACAGTTCTATGAGCATATATATATATATATATATATATATATATCAGTCTATGAATTTCAAGATGCAATATGTAAAACACTTATCAGAAATAACACCAGAAGTGGGTGGGACTACTGAGAGGGGTGCTCGTTTCCACCCAACCGTAGGCTCGGTGACTCCCAACGGATTTACCACTAGCCACCCCCGAGCTGAGACCACGATGTTCTGAGACTGCGTCTCTCTGTCTGCCAGTGACCAGGAGCGAAGGTTGCAATCCTTCCTCTCTACTATCACTCACTCTGCGTAAAGATTTCCAGAGTTCCCCTCGCGTCTGCCCTCTTAATCGCTTCTGCCATACGCCTTATCCTCTCGCGAGGTTGCGTGTGGCACGATTATCCTCGCGTTGATCAGGCCTGATGGCTCTACGGATGGGTGGTTCACCATCCCATCCCTCATCAAGCCATATGCCTACCAGCCTGCAAGGCATTGAATTTTCAGGGCCAGTGAGCCGCTTTTGGTTCGCCGGGCCAGTGGCGTCCAAATACGGTATTTAATTCTCGGTGGAAGTTAATGCCACCTTTTCAGGGACCTTCCACCACCATCATGGTCTCTTATTCTGCACATCCCCTCTCAGCAGTCCTGCAATAAATTCAAAATATCATTCACATTCATTGACCTCTTCCTCAAGGTCCATTTACATCACATATTCACATTTATGAGTTTGCCATAGTCCTTGGCCAGTCCAGTTATATTTACAAGCTGGGGGAAACAGGGTGTTACAGGGAACGCACAAAATACAATGAACATGAATGGAAATTGTTATGCAATGTAGAACAAGTAATATATACATACAGTAAATGAGAATCAATGAATAGAATAAAATATAGTTAGGACATGAACCTTTTCTTTTCTCCGTCCATGGTTGTAAATATATAAAAAATTTCCCTACCCAAAATATATTACAAGACACAAAATATTACGAAATTGCATGGCCATAGCTAAATGATTTTGGTTTTTTGTGGCAAAGTATCCAGATATGCTTCCAGACATGGAAATATAATTTTGCAGTATCTTTGGTGTACATATCATATGTCAAGTACAAGACAAATTTTAGCATGGTCACACTAGTCTGTGTAGAGGATAAAGAAATTGTATAGTGATATGGGAACATTTCACCATATATGGTTAATAAGTGTGTTTTTCACATGTTTTATTTTAACAAAAAGACAATGGATATTGCAATTTCACATGTAGTTGTCCAAATATTTCTTATGCAACTATTTTGTATCATGTCAACATTGAAGTATCAACAAAATTTTACAGTAGAATAGGCATGCATGAAATAGGTGCTAGATCTCGACTTCGCCATACATGAAAAACAACACAACCGCAGGTCGACTCGTGGATGCAAGGCTCGAACACCGCAAAGTGCCCAAAAAAAATTAAAAAATAGTCCCAACTGTTAGCACAGGACCCCAACCCTACAAAGATGAAGTAAACAAAAGAAAAAAACAAGCACCAAACCAACGAGAAAGCATGAACATGCCCAACTGCAGCCCTAGGGCCCCAAACTTGTAAACTTGAGCCAAACAACAACAACCAGCAACCGACAAACCAACGAACAAGAAACAACCATCGAACCAGTAAACAACATATGTATATCCAACGATTACTAGACTACAACTGAAGCACAGAAAGAACCAGAAACATATGACGATCATGCCAGTAGAAATAAGAAAACATTCTTACTTGCAAACTGCAAACACCGAACAACAAAGAAGGAATAGAAAATGAAGTTATGGCATCGAAAGTTACTCTGAAACAATGAACAACAGAAGTGCAAGTCGAATTGTGGGTGCAACACTTGGATCCCACAAAGTAAAAAAAAAAAAAACAGATCCAACTACGAATGCAGGACCCCAACCCTGCAAAGTTGAAGTAAACAAAAGCAAGCAACAAGCACCAAGAGGTCCAACCACAACCATAGGTCCCCAACCTTGCAAAGTTGAACCAAACAACAACAAGAAGTAACCGACGAATCAATGAAGAAGAAGCACCCACCGAACCATTAAACAATGTATGTAGCTTCAATGATGACCAAATTGCATTCCAAGCCTAGAAGAAGTATGAAGCATACAATGCCTATTCAACTAGCAGTTGAAAACAATATTGTCCAAATTCACTGCAACATTATATGGAAAATTTCGAGGAAAAATGTACTCCGAGAAGCCTATCTAGGTAAACATTTAAGACTGTTAGATTGTCTAAGGACCTCGCAGTATGCAAACATTTAAGTTCTCAGGCATTTTTCAAGACCTCGCACTATGTAAACATTTAAGTTGTCATGTCTATTCAATCACCTCAAAAAAAGTGTCAATAATCTAAACCTTCGGTATGTACACATTTCAATAAAAATACAAAGGACTAATAATAATAGTAAAAGGACATATTAATATGCGATCACTATAGTCCCTCTATGCATTCGGTAGGAACCAATAATAAAAAAACATTAAAAAACAACGTCCATGCTCAGAACTTTCGGTATGTAAACATTTCAGTAAAAATGTAATAAAAATTAAAAAGGAGCATCTAAGCTCAAAACTTTGGATATCTACACATTTACAACATTGGGAACAATGAAATTGGCGATAAGACCTCGAATATATTCTCCAATTAGATGATGACATATAAGTTTTTTTTTTTAGATACAAAATAATGTTTTTACTTCTATACTACGAACAATACAGATGATGCAAAAATTTATAGTCAAAGGACATATTAATATGAAGTCAACGAATTAGCGATCGCTATAGTTCCCTCTGCGCCTTTGGCAAGGACTAATAATAATTTGCAACACCCATTTATTTAGGATGGAAAAATATCATGAATTTAAATTCAAACAACAACCTATCAATTTAAATTCAAACAACACCACATGTTTTAAGTAAAGACGCAATGTTATTAATGCAACATTAATTAATTTTTTTAACTAAAATTACAATGTTCTTGATACACCATTAATTAAATGGACAGTTTGAATAAGTAAATTGAATCTTACACTATAAGTATAAGTTTATTGTCATTTGTTATTTTGAATAAAAATTTAAATAAGTAAATTCAATCTTACATTGTTGATTTATTGTGATTTGTTATTTTAAACAAAAATTAAATAGACAACTTGAATAAGCAAATTGAATCTTAAAAAAAAAATTGTAATATCTCATTTTAAACAAAAATAATTAAATAAACGATTTGAATAAGTAAATTCAATCTTCCACTCTAAGTTCATTGTGATTTATCATTTTAAACCAAAAAAAAAAAATAGCATTGATCACACAATCCCAACAAAACCTATATAACTTAACAAACTAAACCATTTCAAACAATCAACCATACAAAATAATTAGATTCTAACTCAAAGATAATATCAAATTAAAAAAACACAAACTCATCCAAAAGTGCTTGATAAATTAAAAGAGTTTTTTTCACTCAAAAACCATTTCAACACATTGTCATTAACATATTGAAACATAAAAAAAACTAAAAAAAACATGATTGTATACAAAGTTGCAATAATGTCAACATAATGCTAACCAAATGGTAGTTTGAATTAACAAATTAAAACGAACCAATACTCTGTAGTATTGGGAAATTATCATATACATATTACCTCATAAAATGGGTAATTTAAACCATCAAATTAAAACGAACCAATACTATTGGAGAAATTATCATATGCATATTACCCCATAAAATCATAGTAAATCATCATTTTAAACAAAACTAACATTTGGTAATATCATCACAATAAAACTATATAACATAAGCAACAAAAATAAATAAACATTTCAAATAATAAGCCATAGAAGATAGCCATGTTCTTGCTCATAGATAATATCAAACCAAAAATAACATAATTTGTTCATAAATAGTATCAAATCAAAAATAGCATAATTTTATTCATAAATGTTTAAAGCATTATTGGAAATAACTTTAAGGTATATATATATATATATAACCTCCCTATTATTTTAACTGTAAAACAATAAGATTTATATCATTTTTCATTCTAATTTATGCTCTTACTTTGCCAACAATTAGTATAGAGCTTGGGAAAGTAATATCTAAAACGTGACGTTAGACTTAAAAAAAATACATTTAGACTTCATTTGCAAATTAAAAATATGCTATTACAACTAGCATGCTAAAAAATCATTTTGAAGACATATAAATCCATTGCTCCTCCAAACCAATTCAAATTGGTGAAATTAACCATATGATCTCATCGGTTTAGTTTATATGGGGTAAAAGAACGATATGAATGGGAAAAAAGAAGCACTATACAGTTCCTAATAAAATTTAAAGAAATTTTATTTTTTATTTCAAATATATTATTTGAGATATTTCATTTAGGTTAAAGGGTGGATGTTTATGATGTATTAGTGAAAATGTAAATTAATTTGTAGGGTTATATTTTTTTAAATTATTTTGGTGTATGAGATCTTTTCCCTGCAATTATTTAATAAATAACTTTTAAACTTTTATCAAGAAACACATATTTTTAATTATTAAACCCATTCAAGATGTATAATAAAATGTTGTTAAATATTAGTTTGATTTAATTTAATCTCATGAAAAATAATTAAGACAAATTTTAAAAAGTAGACAAAACTACTATCATTAGTACTATGAATTCAATCTTGTGATTTTCTATATTGAATTTTATTTATAATCCATATAATTTAGATAAATAAAACATGACACAAGTTAAAATAAGTAGACTACAACTTATAAAAATCATTGAAGAAAATATGCATTATAACTATGCTCTTAATTCTTATAAAATATGGTTAAGATATACATTGTAACCAAAAATTAATGATTACAATAGTATAAATTCAAACATTGTGATGTTTTTATTAAATACTTTTTTTTATATTTCATTCAATCATAATCTAACAACTGTTGCATGGCAGTGTAGTCCCTGTCAGGTTGGGATGTGAGTAAATATGATCGAGTACAGACACGTGGCTATAAATTTGAAATACATGTGGTTTGCATGCAGAACATAGTGTTCCCAAATTAGTTCTTTCTTAAATATATCAAAAAATATCAACATCTAAAAGTTTCTTGGACACAAAAAATTTATCATCGAAACTTACTCTGAATTAGTTTTCTTTCCATACGTTCATGGAGAGAAACAAAAAAAAAATAGTAGTAACGTCTGTTACATAGGTTCATGGAAAAAAACACAAATAAATTAGTATTCATCAATTAGTTATCTTTAAAACAAGGGATCCTAGACACAAAAGAAATTGAAATTTATCAAATTTTAGAAAGTAGATATTTAGTTTTATACATACGAAATATGTACTTTTATAAAGTATGGGGATGAGATTTTATAGAGAATGCACAGAGCCCTCATTCCATACTTAATGAGTTTTTGGATCATGGGTTCTCGGGTTGGCGGGCTCAAAATTGGGCCTCTCTTATTTCGTGCCCTACAAATAGCACCGAGAGTTCCGCAATATACAAAATGACAAGTGGACTTGCGGACTATAGAAATTTATCAAAAAATAATAATGTATGTTACATATCTCTAGAAATTACATCAACATTTAAAAGCATACAATAGAATAGTAATAACGTCTATTCCATAAGTTTGTGGAGAAAAAAAAAAATTAGCATTCTTGAACTAGTTTGTTTTAAAACAAAGGGCTCTGGACAGAAAAAAAATCGAAATTTATCAAAGTATAAGATCCTGGACACCAAAAAAAATAGCATACAGTAGAATAGTAACAACAAGACAAAAAATTTAGCATACAATAGGACAAAAAAAATGTAGCAGACCTCCATACTTAGCCAGTGTTTGGATCGCAGGTTCTTGGGCTGGTGGGATCAAAATTGGGCCTATGTTGTTCCATGGCCTACAAATTGCACTAAGAGTTCCACGATATACAAATTGACAAGAGGACTTGCAGACTATAGAAATTTATCAAAAATAAATAATGTTTGTTACATATCTCTGGAAATTACATCAACATTTATAAGCATACATTAGAATAGTAATAGCGTCTATTAAACCCAAAACGTTAGCATACAATAGAATAGTAACCACATCATGCAAGACAAAAAATTAAGCATACAATAGGACAAAAAATGTAGCAGACCTCCATACTTAGCCAGTTTTTGGATCGTGGGTTCTCGGGGTGGCAGGCTCAAAATTGGGCCTCTGTTTATTATGTGGCCTACAAATAGCACTGAGAGTTCCGCGATATACAAATTGACAAGCGGGCTATAAAAATTTATCAAAAATAAATAATGTATGTTACATATAATAACATCTGTTAAATAGGTTCGTGGAGAATAAGACAAAACAATTAGCATTCTCGAATTAGTTTTCTTGAAAGAAAAGGCTTCTGGACAAAAGAAAAATCGAAATTTATCAAAGTATAGGTTCTTGGACACCCAAAAAGTGAGAATACAATAGAATAGTAACAACATCGTGCAAGACAAAAACATTAGCATAGAATAGGAAAAAAGAAATGTAGCAGACCCGAATTAGTTTTCTTTGGAGCAAAGAAGAAAGGTTCCTGGACACCCAAAATTTAGTATATAATAAAGGCATTCCCAAATCAGTTTTCTTTAGAATTTATCAAAAATTAATAATGTGTGTTACATCTTTCTAGAAATTTAAATGCGTTTGTCATATAGACTGGGATTGGGGCTCCCGTGGATCATAAAAAGAAATAAGTACAAGAATTAGGAATGTCAAAAGAAGAAGTGCGCGATGGTAGAGAGGAAGACCTAAAAAGAAGAAATTGGAAGTTACGAGTCTTTAGTTACAATTTTCTATTTAAATAGGTCATAAGTGGATTGATAAAGAAAACAAGATGACAGTATAGACTTAAATTGGATTGATAAAGAAAACAAGATGTCAGTATAGACTTACTATGAACCCGATGTGTTTTTGTTGCTATCGTTGATGGTCAGTGGAGTCCTATCAATCGGTTGTTTCCCTTCCTGGACGAGGCTGTCAATTCTCTGTTGGAACCATTCTTCGATGTAGATTTTCATGGGGGCCATGTTGATTTCATCCCAGATTTCTATGTCGTAAAGGTCATTTTCTAATTTCCTTAGATCCATTGAAATACTATGCAGACTCTATTCAATTTCTTCATTGTGTGCTGCATAGTCCAGTACCCAGCGCTCATTCTCATCTAGATGATGTTCAAGTCTGCCATAAAATTTTTCTAAAGACAACCCCTTTAAAATATCAACTTGTTCATGGAATGCTTCTTTGGTGGTTGAAAAGGATTTGAGAATTAAGTTTGGGTCTTGAACTTTGTTGGTACTTCCGACTAAGTCCATTTGGATCAGGCTTGTGAATAAATATTCATTTTCTGATATTTTACATGATTTGACAATGAGATCCAGGTTGTTAACTTTCTTTTTCCAGCATGCTTTTACTTTTTTGGTTCGCTTTGGGAAGGGGAGTTTCTCTTGTCTTATTTCAGCTCTAATGTATTGATGACATAGTTGGAAAAATGGGTTAGCACATGTTCATAGAAGTGTTGATCATTTTTTAAATTCACCTCCAAATGTTCAAGGAAATCATTTTCCTTCTTTTCGAAGGAAACTAAATTTTGTGAGGTTTCCTAGGCTTCAATAACTAGATGCGTTCTTTTTTTGATGTTATTCTCTACAAGGGCTCTAGAGAATGCAAGGAGGGTAGAGGATACTTTTATCTTAGCTGTAGTCGTAGCAGGCACGATTTTTTCCAAAGGAATGGCAAATTTTGGGGTTGCAATGAAAGCCTACTCAAATTCGTTGAGGCAGTCTTTCAGATTGGCATTTTTCGTCTCAATTCCTCCAATGGAATCAAAAAGAATTTCACTGGTTACTTAGTGAAATAAGGAGATTTGGGACGACCGCATTTTCCTAAAGTTAATCTTTGTGCGATATTTTCCTTTCTTGTTTGTTACATCTCTCTTTTCAATGACCATACTTTTAGATTGGCTTTCAAAAACAACGCTCTGGAATATGAAGGATTCGTCTTTGTCAAAAATTTTGGTCTCAGATATTTCCACCGCGGACGACCCAATTTTGTGCATGTGCTTAGTTTCAGTTTCAATTTACAACTGTTCACTTTCAATTTCGGGTTCCTCTGCCTGCCCTGCATTGTTTTTTCTCTTCTTTGTCAGTGGAAGTTTGTGAGAACTATAAATGTTTCTGCAATGAGGGTTCTTATCTCCTCCTCCGTTCGAATATTTTTGGGTTTCTTTCTTACTGGGGTGGGTCATCGAAGCAACGCTCTGTGATGTCATGCTCTTGGGAGTGCTAGCAAGGGACTCGACACTGTTGATTAAGGTTGGTTTTCATTGATGTCAACCCTTGAAGAAAGCCCTGTAGCACAAAGGTTTGGGTAATGGACCCAATATTGTTTGATGTAAATATGAATCATTATTGTTTTGTCATGGTTGATAAGAAGTAAATATGGATGAACTCCAAAGTGGTCCCCTTATGGTGAAAGCCCTCACAGGAAGACGCTTTGTGGAGTAAGAGAACCCATGCTTAATTGTGGAATAATGACATGAAGGAAAGTGAATTTGTCAGGGAAAATATCCTAGATGGATAGTGATTGTCATGTCATTTCCGGTGGTATGTGGAACGACACATAATTCCTCACGGTTAGAGAGTTATGGCCATGAGAAGTTGGAGACGTCAGGTTTGGGTAATGGACCCAAGTTTGTTTGATGGATAATGGTATGAGTTTTGATATATTTTTAGACAATACTATTCTATATGGATAGTATATGTCATTCCATTTCTGGTGGTATGTAGAACGTCACATAACTCCTCACGGTTTGAGAGTTATGGCCTTACGAAGTTGGAGGACCCTCATATGTCATCTAGAAGCCCCAAAAGGTCAAAG
>ML791905.1:231408-241832 GCA_009831015.1 Picea engelmannii
AAGAAAGGTATAGATTTTGATGAAATATTTTCTCCTGTTGTTAAAATGACTTCAATTAGGACTATTTTAAGTCTTGTGGCAGTAGAATATTTTCATCTTGAACAGTTAGATGTAAAAACAACTTTTCTCCATGGGGATTTGGACGAAGAGATTTATATGTAGCAGCCACAGGGGTATGAGGTCAAAGGGAAGGAGAATTTGGTATGCAGGTTGAAGAAGAGCTTCTATGGCCTAACGAAAGCTCCAAGGCAGTGGTATTTGAAGTTTGACAGGTTTATGACAGAACAGGGTTATAGTAGATGCCATTATGATCACTGTGTTTATTTTAAAAAGCTAGAAAATGGAAGCTTTATCATCTTGCTATTGTATGTAGATGACATGCTTGTTGCAGGGTCTAATATGCAGGATATAAATGTGCTCAAGAAGAAATTTGCCAATTCATTTGCGATGAAGGATTTGGGTGCTGCCAAGAAAATCCTTGGCATGAGAATAACAAGAGACAGAAAAAATTGCAAATTGGCATTGTCTCAGGGTGAGTACATAAAGAAGGTATTGGAGAGGTTTAGAATGAAAAATGTAAAACCAGTTAGTACACCTTTGGCCAGCCATTTCAAATTAACTAAGGAAATGTGTCCCAAGACATAGGAGGAGATAGAATACATGTCTAGGGTCCCTTATTCATCAACAGTTGGCAGCTTGATGTATGCAATGGTTTGCACAAGACCAGATATTGCACATGCAGTGGGAGTTGTGAGAAGGTATATGAACAATCTAGGTAAAGAACATTGGGAGGCAGTAAAGTGAATTCTCAGGTATTTGAGAGGTACTACTACTCATGCATTATGTTTTGGAGGTTCAAACATTTTTCTACAGGGATATGTTGATTCAGATATTGAAGGTGCTAAAGAGAGCAGGAGGAGCACCACACGGTATGTTTTTACTATAGGTGGAATAGCAGTAAGTTGGATTTAAAAACTGCAAAAGGTTGTTGCACTTTCAACAACAAAGGCAGAGTATGTTGCTGCTACAAAGGCTAGTAAAGAGATGATTTGGTTACAGAGGTTTATGGAGGAATTGGGAAAGAAGTAGGAGAATAGTAGGTTGTACTGTGATAGTCAGAGTGCCATTCAACTTGCAAAGAACTCAGCCTTCCATTCGAATACTAATCATATACAATTGAGGTACCACTTCATATGATCCACCTTGGAAGATGGAAATTTGAAGTTGGAAAAGATACACACTAGCCAGAATCCTGCAGACATGTTAACAAAGGGAGTAACCAGGGAGAAACTCAGTTCCTGCTTAGTTTCAGTTGGTCTTCAAGAATGAAGATGAAGATGAGAAATTTTCCAGGTCAAAGAAGGTTCAGAGTCCAACATATACAATAGCGGTGGAGCTGTTGAGATCAGTCTCCAAGTGGGATATTGTTGGTTGTGGAGCCTGATTATCTTCCTGATTTAGAGTTCTTTTGCTTTCAGCTATGTTTATACCCCATGAAGTATTTACAACCCAAAAGTATGTACACTCTTCCACGCAGGGGAGTGCAGAGGGGGGGCTATCCCCCTGGCTGGGGGGTCTGGGGGCAAGCGAGCCCCCAGCGGAGGTTCAGGGGAAAATCCCCCGAAGGAAAAATTGCCTTGTAAATGTATATTGTAATTTCATTGTAAATCTGGACCATTCATTATAAGGTCGCAGATCTAATGGTAGAGATTACGTTAGGGTTTTTTGCCCTAGAAGGAAACCCTCTTTTATGAGGGAAATGTATTGTGGCGATGATTGATGGCAAATATTGTATTCTGAGAGAGGAGACTGTGAGAGAAAGAAGAGGAAGTTACAACGGGTTTTGTTGTAGGTTGTATCTCTTCATTTGCTGGATAATAATAAAGGAAGGACCTAGCAATTTCTCTGGTGTACGTAGCCCACACTGGGTGAACCACATAAATCTGTGTCTCTCTTGTATTGTGTATCTTCTGTGTTTTGTTTCCGCATTTGTTTTATTTTATTGCTCTGCGGTCCTGTTTTTCTAACAATATTTCCTTGTTATTTCTGCAACAAACATCTTGTTCATGATGTGGCATGGAAGCAAAGCAGGATTTTCCTTAGAACCAAAGACCATGAAGACACTATGGTTTTCCTTTTGTTCAAGTGTGCCCTTCCTGTTCAAAAACATGGTTGCCTGGCCAGACATCCGCGGAGCAACCTTGCCTAACAATAAATCTATGTAAACTGAGACAAATCCATTAAAAACTTCATAAAAACAATGGGAGGCCTTTTGCCTCCACAGGGCCTCGTACCATAATGTTACTGGGTCGAATCCACAGTTTATTTTATTGGAAAGAGAAAGTTTTGGAAACGGGCAACAATGCACTATTGCGAAAATCAAGTAGGATGACATATAAAATTTATTCGATTCTTTGAATCGTGACAACTAGGAACAGATATCAATGGAAATTATCTTCCCCCAATCGAAAATGTATTGTTCCTTAACTGTGAAATACAAAATATAAATAATTATATGGGAAATGCTTGTTGTGGATGCCTGTCCCGTTATTCTTGTAAACAACCAAGCGATTTCCCATAATGGATATCTAAAGGAACTTACCTGCAACCTTGTAATATCTTCAAGAACTGATGTCGAGTCTTTGAGGAAGTCGACTAAGATGTCCAACCCATTATCATGTTTTTTAGAAACTGCTTGTTGTCTTGTCCTCTGAACGTCAATGTTGGCTCCGACAATTTTAACATCTCGCGAAAGGCCTGAGGTGAAAAAGAAATAGGAGAATGGTATCGCAGTGCAATAATTCTTTGGCCTTGAATATATTTTTCGGTGCACCAAGAGACCACCTCCTTACAGTAAAAAACCTCAGGGACACAGCCTGCACGAGCAATTCCATAGGTCCAAATCACTTTGTTCTAGGTGAAATGGGATGAATAGTAAAAGTATGCCCTAAACCACTGGAAGTTTTGTTCCTGATGTTCGAACATATTTACTGTATCTCCACAAAACTGTTTCTGACCTGCCTCCATAAGAATACAAGAACATTTTTTTTTCTCCAAACGATGAATGAAATGAAAAGTTGGAAGGGATAATATAACCCTACACAAATCTTGGTCCAAATCATGTGAATGGGAGATGTCCTCAAGACTTTCGTTCATTAATGAAAATTTGGATGGTTGTTGCATGATGTGTTGTTAACATTAAACATTGGTAATAACATACATAGAAATGCGAACATGGCGGATATTGCAATGAGCGATTAAGCATTGTGGATTTCTTGAGCAAGCCAACACGACGACGCGTGTTTGAGATGAACAATCAGAAGGGACAAAATAACTCTCAATACATCTTGGTTTAATGAGTAATGATGGGAGATATTCTCGAGCATTTTGACCATTAATGACAATGTTGACGGTTCCTACATGGTCAGTTGTTAGCATGAAAGGTTTTTAATTGCATAGTAAGAAAGTACGAAGGTTACGGGCACGGGAAAAAACAGCTTCGAAATAGTGTTACAAGGTACAACCATTGAAGGTGAGGGCGCGAGGGTCAAATTGTATGTCTTAGAACTTTTTGAGTGCAATACACGTAACAACAAAGAGGGTATGGTAGGACAGTCCAGAGGGAAAATTGTATATGACTAGTAAGAGAATAACTAATGTATATTAGGAAGGACAGGAAGTTAGTGTGGATGGAAGGTAGTGAGAGATACTTTGAAACATTTGTGAGTTGTGGTAGAGTAAAGCTTGTGAGTTCGATGAGTCTGTGAGTGCAAGATGTACACGACGCAACAAGAAGCAGAGTTTGAAACCGCCAACCCAGCAATTTTGGCCATAAAATTGGCTGAGTATGAAAAGAAACCACGTTCGTTTGGATTTGTCGTGTTATTATATAGATGGAGATAAAGATATGTCAACCCATCAATGATGGAACCCGCGATCATAGAAAGGTAGCTAAGTATATAACCACAAAGCGATAATACAAGGAAAGAAGAAAAGGGAAAAAGGACCAAGGAGTCCGCGGTGGAATAGTAAATGATGGAAATTTTGAGTGCAATATGTATTCATGGAAAAATAAGCAGCAGAGTTCGAATGCACCAACCCAAAACAGTAACTAAGAAATGGATATTTCATGAACTCGTGAACAAGAGGATCCAAAATAGGGTCACAAGGTCTCCCCAAAAGACATGAGGCCTCGAAGGTCAAATTGTATCGTTTAGAACATTTGAATGCATAATCTGTAACATGGAAGATGGGACGATGTCGAAACCCGGTAGTGAATTTCTATATTGCAGAGAGATGGATGTGAACTATTTCATATCAGTGTGTGTAGTTTTCACTAGTAAGAGCACAACCAATGTATATTAGGAAGGACAATAAGTTAGTGGGGATGGAATACAGTGACAAATACTCGAAACATTTGTGAACCGTGGTAGAGTGAAGATTGCGAGTTCGAGGAGTACACGGTAGAATTGTAGATCACAGAAGTTTTGAGTGTAAGATGTACATCACGGAACAAGAAGAAGCAGAGTTCAAAATCGCCAACCCGACAACCGTGGCCATAAAATTGGATAAGTATGGAAAGAAACAACAGACGGTCATATTCGTTGTGTGATTATATAGATGAAGATAAAGATATGTCAGCTCGCCAAAAATGGAACCCACGATGATAGAAAGGCGACTAAGTATATAACCAAAGAGCCATAATACATGGGAAGAAGAAAAGGGGAAAAGGACTAAGGAGTCCGCGGTGGAATTGTAGATCATGTAAATTTTGAGTACAAGATGTGAACCTGGTAGTCAATTTGTATATTGTGGAGGGCCGGATGCGAACTATTTCATACCATTGTGTTCAGTTGTCACTAGTAAGAGCACAACCAATCTATATTAGGAACGAGAGGAATAGTGAGGATGGAAGGAAACAACATATACTTTGAAACATTTGTGAACCATGGTAGAATGAAGCTTGGTGCCAACTCGAAATAGTATCCAAGAGTTGGAAATTTCGTGAACCCGACAATAGGAGGATCCAAAACAGACCGACAAGGTCTCTGCAGAAGAGGCGAGGCACCGACATTCAAATTGTATTTCTCTGAAAATTTGAATGCATAATCTCTAACATGGAAGAACGGACGATGTCGGAATCCAGAATTCAATTTGTATATTGTGGAGGGTGTGATGCCAACTATTTTGTACCTCTGTGTCGAGTTGTCACTACTAAGATCTAATTTAGTATTGAAAATAATTTTTTAGATACTGTTAGATACTTGATAGGGATTTCCATCTGTAACAATGGCAATCTCCACCCTGCCAACCCTGGAGTCCATGTGTCAATTTGTATATCGCGGAACTGGGAGCATTGTTTAGAGGACACAAATCAATAGAAATGAAATGTTGAGTCAGCGAGTCCAAAGGTTCGCTTGTCAATTCGTATATCGTAGAATTTTGGGTACTATTTGTAGGGCATGGAACAATGGAGGCCCAATTTTGAGCCCGCCCGCCTGAGAACCTCTAATCCAAAATGTGGTTAGGTATGGAATGTGCAATCCGTACATGGTCTACAAAATAGCAGGTCCATACTTTATAGTCCCATAATACACGGGAAGAAAAAAAGGGAAAAAGGATGAAGGGGTTTGCATTGGAATTGTAGATCATGCAAATTTTGAGTGGAAGATGTATATCATGGAACAAAAAGCAACAGAGTTCAATTGTGCCAACTCGACAACCGTGGGCATAAAATTCACTAAGTATGAAAAGGAACAGTGAGCAGTCCAATTCGTCATGAGAGGATATAGATGGAGATGAAGATATGTCAACACGCCAACGTTTGAACCCATGATCATAGAAACACAACTAAGTATATAACTAGAAAGCGATAATACAGGGGAATAAGACAAGGGAAAAAGGACTAAGTATCTCGTAGAAGACCATCTAGTGTTTAATTATTAATGCAATTTTTTTTGAACCCCTGCCAAGTTCTCACCAGTTAAGGCATAAATTGCAGATCACGAAAGTATATCTCGTACCATTGTGTCAAGTAGATGTGAAGCCCCGACGTTCAAATTGTATCTCTCTAAACATTTGAATGCATAATCTCTAGCATGGAAGAGCGGATGATATTGGAATCCAGTAGTCAATTTGTATATTATGAAGGGTGTGATGCCAATTGTTTTGTACCTCTGTGTCCAGTTGTCACTACTAAGAGCTAATTTAGTATTGAAAAGAATTTTTTAGATACTGCTAGATACTTTATAGGGATTGCCATCCGTAAACAATGGAAATCTCCACCTCGCCAGCCCTGGACTCTGTGTGTCAATTTCTATATCGCGAAACTGGGAGTGCTATTTGGAGGACACAAAACAATAGAAATGCAATGTTATTCAGCTAGTCCGCAGGTCTGCTTTTCAATTTGTATATCACAAAATTCTAGGTGCTATTTGCAGGGAACGAAATAATGGAGGCCCAATTTTGAGTCCGCCCGCCCAAGAACCCGCGATCCAAAATGTGTCTAGGTATGGAATGCGCAATCCGTACATGGTCTATAAAATAACATGTCCATACTTTATAGTCACATAATACACGGGAAGAAAAAAAGGGAAAAAGGATGGAGGAGTCTGCAGTGGAATTGTAGATCACACAAATTTTGAGTGGAAGATGTATATCATGGAACAAAAAGCAACAGAGTTCAATTACACCAACTCGACAACCACAGGCATAAAATTCACTAAGTATGAAAAGGAACAACGGGCAGTCCAATTCACCATGTGAGGATATAGATGGAGATGAAGATATGTCAACATGCCAACGTTGGAACCCATGATCATAGAAACATGACTAAGTATATAACTAGAAAGAAATAATACATGGGAACAAGACAAGGGAAAAAGGACTAAGTATCTCACAGAAGAACATCTAGTGTTTGATTATTAATGAATTTTTTTTCGAACCCCTACCGAGTTCTCACTAGTTAAGGCATACATTGAAGATCACAAAAGTATATTTTGTACCACTGTTTCCAATTGTCACCAGTAAGAGCATTGTTGATGTATATCAAGAAGGACATGAAGTTGTTGGGGATGGAAAGAAGCAGCAGATACTTTGAACAAAGTTAATGTATACGAGGAACCTACGGTGGAATTTTAGATCACAGATGTTTTGAGTGCAAGATGTATATAACAAAATGATAAACAATCGGGTTTGTAAGCGCCGACCCCGCAACGAAGGCCATAAAATTGGCTAAGTATGGAAAGGAACAGTGGTCAGGTGGATCCATCGTGTTAGGATATAGATGGAGATGAAGACATGTCAGCCCGCCAACTCTGGAACCGGATACCATAGAAAGGAGATTAAGTATATATCCAGAAAGTGATAACGAGCAAGAAGAAGAAAATACCAATTCGTATGCGCCAACCCGGCAACCACGACCATAAAATTGCCTAGGTATGCAAAGGAACAACAGTCAGTCGGATTCGTCATGTGAAGATACAGATGGAAATGAAGATATGCCAGCCCATGAACCCTACAACCGTTCATCATAGAAATACGACTAATTATAAAACCAAAAATCCATAATGGACGGGAAAAGGAAAAGGGGAAAAGGGATAAGTATCTGACAGTCAATTTTTTTTTTTTTTCGCGTTTATTAATGGAAATTATTTCGAACCCATGTTGGGTTCTCACTAGTAAAACCATAAACTACAGAACACTAAAGTTCTTTGGTTGCAAGATGTATATGACAGAACATGGGACATAGGTGCTGGGTACCGCGAACCCGGGGCCTAGTGGCCAGATAACTAGCTAAGTATTGGTCAAAAGAAAGGTTTGATATCTATTTCAATATTATTCATACTAATATGTATTAATGGAGAAATTTTTCATATTTATCTGAATAGTATTCATATTAATATATATTAATGGATTGTTTCTGTTTCAAATGAAAATGATATCCCAATTTGCAGGATTCTCTTCGGTTCGCAAATTTCCTTCAAACCACGAAAATTTTGACTACAAGATGTACATAGCGCAACAAGAAACATGAATTTCCATTGTGGTTTCAACGATATAAAATCCTTATCATCTATTCATATTGTATTTCTTGCAATGACATGAGCAAATGTCGACTCTCCATAAACATCAATATCTAAATTAAATTAAATGTAATCAAAATTTGTTGTGATTTAAGTAATTAAGACAGCTCCAACCATTCCTTTATTAATGCCAAGATTTTCGAACACCTGGTGGGTTATCAGTAGTTAAAGCATAATTTACAAAGCACAGAAGTTGTTTGGTTGCAAGATGTATATGACAGAACATGGAGCATAGTTGTTTAATACCGCAAACACAAACATAATTTCCTAAGCTTTGTCAAAGAGGAAGTTTTTGTATTTATTCCAATAGTACTAATATTAGTATATATGCATGGATATTATCAAATAGAATGAGATGCAATATATCCAACATACTAAACAGGAACATTGCGTCAACACTTGAGTTGCCTTGTTGTAACTCATTAATTCATTCTATTTACGGGACCCGAAGAATGGAAGCAAGACAACTCCTCCAATTTCTTTCTTTAAATACAGAGCCGACGCCACATAAGTATGTCTTATGAAAAATTATTCTTAAATGTAAAATTAAGAAACGAACAAAGAAGGGTTTATTTAAATTGAAGTAGTGGGTAGCAGAAAGAAAATCTTGCCGTCCATGTTTAACGACACAGGGGAAGAAGGTACAAAATAAAGTTAAAACAAATACCAGAGATTGGAAAATGATATTAAAGAATAAACCAGAATTATTATATATTCAAATAAGATGGGTTACCAAATACAACTGAGGCTATTTTCCACAACAATTGTGATTTGTCCTGCTTGCTGCCGACCAATAAAAAATATGTACACTGATGAAGCTTTTTGACAGTTTTCTTAACGTTCAAACCCTTTATTCGTAAACAACGAGTTGAATATCAATTTTGGGTTTTGTACTTAATCGGTGCTGCCAACTACATATATCCCAGTTTTTTGAATAGCTTGTCTCTTCCAGATATGGCCTGGTTGCAATTATTGGTTATTCAACATTCCATTCTTTGTCAAGTATTAATTTCCCTCTACTATCGAAAACTTGAGGTTTAAGGTGCTTTCCTTGCAATGTCCCTGACCCTTGACATCCGAGACAACCTAGAAATGTGATTTAGGTCGATTTCAAAGTGGAGGGAGTCCTTTTTTATCACAATAGCTATGGCATGGGAAAAAAATTCAAGTATGTTGTGACTGGTATTCTCCCTGTATTCAATCATCTGTTTGGTTGAAAATCCTGCCTGAATATTTGTATGTTGAACTTCTTTTCTTTATTACAGTAAATTGGGAGAAACGTCCAACCCAACTGAAAAATGAAGATACGTTGAGGTACATAACTTCTTCGGGCAGCATAGGTCTAGAAAGTGCATCAAATGTTGCAGAACGCATCAGCACAGCTCTGACAAGTGTATCAAATGTTGCAGATCACATCAGAATATATCTTTCCTCAGGTGGCAGGTATGGTGGCCCATAGAAAGGTATGGAATGTTCGGAGGTGACGCTAAATATGTGAAGTCTGCAACTACATCCAGAGGAAACCGAGCAAACTTTGACAAAGAACATGGCTTTCTGTCAAGTCGGTTACCAGACCCACATGTAGCTCATAAAACTTTGAAATAGAAACTTTTGTAGTGATAATATGTCGTTTTATCCACCCATATAGTTTATGTTACCCGTCTCTGGTTACATTCGCAAATGGAGTAATACTCTGCATCATTTACAAACATGACGGGCCATTTTACAAGCCACTGTAAATGCACCGCCCCCAAGGAAGACAAATTCTTGTGGGATCTGCAGAATTCAATACACTTGCCAAATCTATGTTATTGGAAGAAGCTATACACTTCAACGAAGAACTATTTTGCACGTGACCTGAAAATCCATTACAACTCCCAGCAAGAAAACAAAGAAGTTCAATAAACAAATCTCCATGTAGCCTTTTCAACCAACCAAAGCATCGAACACAAGGAGAACACCAACCAGAACATACTTGTTCTTTTTTTTTCCTCCTCCCTGAGTTTCTCTTCTATAACAAAGTTTTTTTTAACTCAAATATCACGTCACATAAAACTAGTCTCTCTTCTTTCATCTAGTCCTCAATAGCATCTCTAAGTTGTCTTACATGTCCATGACCAGGAACATTAGAACGAAGGCACCCTAAAGCACAACTCTTTGATGATAGAGAGAAATGGTAAAAAGTATTTAAAAGAAATGTTGGATGATCTTCCGTAGATTTTGTGTTAATTCGTTTTAATGACAAATGTTCTGGATATTTTCACTTATTAATGCCAATCTTTTCGAATATGTACATTGAATAGTGACTAATAGCATGTATTAAAATTCTCATATTTAAGC
>ML791905.1:245656-270125 GCA_009831015.1 Picea engelmannii
TCTCCGTTTTCTCTGCTATCGTTGGCTTCCTTAATATCACCAACGGCTCCGAATGTTCCTACTTCTCCCACTGCTCGTGTTTCATCCCCTCTTCGCAATATCGGACGTGAGGCTGCTCTCTGTCAGCCGTTTGAAATGGAGAAATCCAAAGTAGGCGGAGGCCTTCGGATCAGAGTGTCGGCAGACTTTATTACAAAGATTTTGAACGCCGGGAGGTTAAACTCAGATGAACGAGGCCTTCCAGTGGTCAGGGATTTCGCAGATGATGAGTTGCGTGGGCTCTGCAATACTCCGCAATTGCAGAAGGAGTATGCACAGTTGGTCACGGCAAGAGGCCAATCATGGAAACCAAAGCTTGAGAGTATAAGAGAAAAGGAAAGGACTGGAGGCTATATGAGATTCATGAAAAGTAAAAAATCAGGAGATAAATGAGAAGTAAAAAATCAGGAGAGAACAACACTTGACTAGTTATTGTTTTTTGAAGCTATAGCCAGCTTCTTTCATTAAAATATGGTTGAATATTATCTCCAAATCCATTATACTATACAATTATGTGCTATTAAGAGTATTAGACAGCTATACAATTGTTGTATAAGTTATGCTAATCTATACAATATAAAAAGAAATAAGGAAATTAGTGTTGTTAGCATCTTTTATTTGAAAATAAATAAGTAAGATAAATATTTAAAAATAAATAAGTAGGATAAAAGAGTGCATTTTCCCTTTAGTTCATTTGGTTACTTTTACATATATCATAGACTCATTGACAATAAAAAAACAATGTAAGTTTATGTATAAAACATCGGTTATTAAAAAAGAATGTTGGTTTATATATAAATCATTGAAAATTAAAAACAATGTTAATTTACATATAAATAGATGTTTGTTTTAATTGTCTATTATATTGAGTTTGGATTTTGATAGTTCATATTAAATAAATTGCATTTGTATGATTACAAAGTATTGAGGTCAAATTTGAATGGAATTGCTTACAATTTATGTAAGATATTTAATAAATAAAAATTAATAATTATTAATACTTATGAATTTCAAAAGGATTCAATTATCAAGGATTATTATTTTATTAAAAAAAGTTTAGGTCTAACAATTACATAGTTAAGTATAATTTGACAACAAAGTATTAAGTTTCATCTTATATATGTTTGGATGTGGCCGAACCTCCACATCGATTGCCACATTGGCATTGATTGTCACATTGGTTTAGTGGCAGGAATGTGTTCACATTTTTAAGAATGCATGCGCGGTCTAAGAATGTGTGCACTTTCTTACTAATAATATTATTTAAAGGGCCTGAGCAAGATATAAAAGAAAATTGATCTTATGGTCACTATAAGAGATATATTTTTTCGTTAATTTTGAGTTTAACTTCATAATCTTCTCATCACATAAATCACAATGCCCAAAATAATGAAACCTATCATAAATTGTTGTTTTTCCTCTATTACTCATTATCTTTAGCGTGCACATAGATCTTGATTAATCTACTCACATAAAGAAGATTACTTTGTAGATTCATGAAATCAAAGCTCATACGTACTTTGATATGCTCAACCATCCTCAAGGAAATTCATATCAACAAAGAAAACAAACTGCAAAAGAAAAACTGTAAATGAAATGAATGAAAATGATGTTCTCTTTGCAGTGCATTTTTTCTATCTCCACCCCTTCCTAGAAAATATAGAATCTAACCCTAATCATAATCTGACTCGATACGACACTCCAAAGGGTGCACTACATTCTCACATCTTCCAGTCTCAAACTATCATTTCAACTCGGGTGTACTGCAATCTCATAATGTCTGGCACTGCAAACGGTTCATTGCAATCACACTATCTCTCTACCTCCAAATGGTCCTTTCAATTTGGTTTCACTGCAATCTCACAATCTATAAGCCTTCAAATGGTCATAATTTCCATTTCAGTAGGTCCTATTCATCCAAACATCTTGTCACCAGTTACCCTATTTTTTTTTTCCATTTTTCATCCTATGTATTTTATCGATACCACTTTCTATACTGTACTGCATCTTAATAAAAATGATAATCATTGTTCAAATGATATAGTGAGATTAAGAAAACAAAGACTTACCATGTCAAGAATTATAGACATCTCAATAAAACTAGACAAAACAAATTAATGAAATAAGCTATGAGAGCAATGGCTTGAAACTTTTAACAAATTGAAATGCATAGAAGAAATCTTTCGCTAAAAAACCAACTACATTTAGACAAAAAAATGAAACAAACTTTAAACTAAAAATTAGTTTTTTTAATATTTTAACATCTTGATAAAATCTATGAAAAATTGAATTTGAAAATTCTTACCCACCATGTTTAATACATACATAAAATGGCAGGTACAAGTGAATGTCAAAATATTTGGGAGATGAATAGAGTTTAGTGGAAAAATCTGTGAAAAACTGAATTTGAAAATTCTTACCCATGTTTGATACATACAGAAAATGGCAAGTACAAGTGAATGTCAAAATATTTGGAAGACAATAGAGTTTAGTGGAAAGACTTTGAAAGTTCATACCTCCCACGCATGCTTGGAATTTGACGTTTTATGGGATGTTTTTTTAGACGTATTCTTAAAGTGGATACAAAATCTATATGTAAAAATTTATCAGTATAAAAAATCTCAACCTGTCATAATTTCTAGGTGATTAGTTTACTATAATGTGTCACCTACCTAGGCCTCACACTGAAGAGGGGTTGGGCAAAGGTTTGTTGGAGGATTAAATATAACAATAAACAAAATTTAATTAGTTTCAGACTCCCAATCCTTGAAATTTAATTAGTCCATAGTCCTAGTTCACATAAAATGTTAATAGTTAATTGAATATCCATTCACTGATAGACAATTTAACACTAATGAATTTGGGGTAAAACTAAAATGACAAGCATGAAAAACAAATGATCGTCATCAAAATTTCACTTACGGATAAGATAAATTTGAAATTCCAACCCTTAATTCATCAAAATTTCTTACATAATTATATAAACATTTAATATGACATAATGATAAAATGCATAATTTAGTATAAATATATAATTACAAATGAAGGAATAAGTTAATACATTAATAGAAACTTTAATCATATATGATTACGAATGAAGGAATAACTTCATCACATATGAAAATATTAACTTCGCCACATGCATAATGTATACATTATATGATAATTGTAATACATTATTACATTTAATGCACACGCAACACGTTTAAATTGCTGGGATGTTCGGAGATCTTCAATAAGAATTTTGCATTCAAAGTCCAAACAGAGCAGTCCATAAGATAATGTGAAACCATCATTAAAAAAGCATCGAAGATAATCTCGACATAGAGATAATGGTTATCAAAATGGTTTGTTGACCTGGCAGCTTCATTCATCTTCAATAAGAATTTTGCATTCAAAGTCCAAACAGAGCAGTCCATAAGATAATGTGAAACCATCAGTCCGCAATTGCAGAAGGAGTATGCACAGTTGGTCACGGCCAGAGGCCAATCATGGAAACCAAAGCTTGAGAGTATAAGGGAAAAGGAGAGGACTGGAGGCTATATGAGATTCATGAAAAGTAAAAAATCAGGAGAGAAATGAGAAATAAAAAATCAGGAGAGAACAACACTTTGACTAGTGGATTGTTTTTTGACGCTATAGCCAGCTTCTTTCATTAAAATATGGTTGAATATTATCTCCAATTCATCAGACTATACAAATATGTGCTATTAATAGTATTAGACAGCTATACAATTATTGTATCAAGTTATGTTAAATCCAATATACAATATAAAAAGATATAAAGAAATTAGTGTTGTTAAATCCAATATACAATATAAAAAGACATAAAGAATTTAGTGTTGTTAGCATCTTAATCCTGTCATTTAAAAAAAAAAATAACATAAAAGAGTGAATTTTTCTTTAGTTCATTTGGGTGCTTTTACAAATATAATCATAGATTGATTGACAATAAAAACAATGTAAGTTTATGTATAAATCATTTGCGATTAAAAATTTTTTTACAAATATAATCATAGATTGATTGACAATAAAAACAATGTAAGTTTATGTATAAATCATTTGCGATTAAAAAAAATTAATATAACATAAAAGAGTGATTTTTTTCTTTATTTCATTTAGGTGCTTTTACAAATATAATCATAGTTTATGTATAAATCCTTCGCGATTAAAAAAAATTAAAGTACCATAAAAGAGTTAATTTTTTTTTTTATTTCATTTAGGTGCTTTTACAAACATAAAAACAAATATAATCATAAATTGATTGACAATAAAAACAATGTAAGTTTATGTATAAATCATTTGCGATTAAAAACAATGTTGATTTATACATACATCATTGAAAATTAAAAACAATGTTAATTTACTTATAAATATATGATTTTTTTAATGTTCATTATATTGAGTTTGAGTTTGGATTTTGATAGTTCATATTAAATAAATTGCATTTGCATGAGTACAAATTAGTGAGATCAAATTTGAATGGAATTGTTTAGTATTTATTTATGAAATTTAATAAAGAAAAATAACAATTAATATGATTTAATGGATGGTGAATTGGAGGTAGTTAGGTTTAAATTTTGATTTGTTTTTGTAGTGTTTACAGTTTTTTTTCATATATTTATGAATTCCAAAAGGACTCAATTATCAAGGATTACCATTTTATTAAGACAAGTCTAGGTCTAACAATTACTTAGTTATTATAGTTATAATTTGACAACAAAGTATTAACTTTCATCTTGGTGAGTGCAACAAGTTTGTGGCCGAAAAATTGGTAAGAGAATGAGTAAGATAGCCAAGTACTGCATTCAAGCATTCCTATACCTATATGTTTGGATGTGGCCGAACCTCCACATCTATTGCCATGCAGGTTTAGTGGCAGGAACACGTGCACATTCTTAAGAATGAATGCGCGGTCCTAAGAACGTGTGCGCGGCGTTCTTACTAGGGCCCGAGCATGATATAAGAGAGAATTGATCTTATGGTCAGTATAAGAGATATATTTTTTTGTTAATTTTGAGTTTAACTTCATAATCTTCTCATAAGATAAATCACAATGCCCAAAATAATGAAATCTATCATAAATTGTTGTTTTTCCTCTATTACTCATTATCTTTAACTTGCACATAGATCTTGATTAATCCACTCAAATAAAGAATATTACTTTGTAGATTCGTGAAATCCAAGCTCATACCTACTTTTCTATGCTCAACCAGCCTCAAGCAAATTCATATCAACAAAGAAAACAAATTGCAAAAGAAAAAATGTATATGAAATGAATGCAAATGATGTTCTCTTTGCATTTCATTTTCTGATCTCCACCCCTTCCCGAAAAATATAGAATCTAACCCTAATCATAATCTGATCTGATCCGACACTCCAAAGGGTGGACTACAATCTCACATATTTCAGTCTCAAACGGTCTTTTCAACTCGGGTGTACTACATTCTCATGATATCTAGGCCTCCAAATGGTTCATTGTAATCACACTATCTCTCCACCTCCAAACGGTCCTTTCAATTTGGGTGCATTGCAATCTCATAATCTCTAAGCCTTCAAATGGTCATAATGTCCATTTCAGTAGGTTCCATTCCTCCAAATATCGTTCACTAGTTACGCTATTTTATTTTCCATTTTTCATCCTATGTATTTTATAGATACCACTTTCTATAGTGTACTACATCTTAATAAAAATGATAACCATTGTTCAAATGATATAGTGGAACTAAGCAAACAAGGACTTACCATGTCAAGAATTAGCGACATCTCAATCAAGGAGACTAGACAAAAAAAAGTAATGAAGTAGGCCATGAGAGCAATGGCTCGAGACTTGTAACAAATTGAAATGCATAGAAGAAATCCATGTCTCCATTATTGGAGTAGAGTAATTAATCGACTTAGGGAATTAATACTCCCTCCATACAAGAGTTGAATTAGATAATTCACAAGTTAATAGGTGATAATAATCACCATAACTTTCCATAAGTGATTAATCCCTATATTCATGGTTAGATAAGCCCGTCCAAAGTTGGCTTAAAGCTAGGTGATATTATTATTTTCTAGTTGGTTTGAAACAAATCTTTGGCCTATGAAATGTTGGATTTTTTTACCATGATTTGCGGAGGGCCTTTGCTTGTTAGTATTAATGTAGATTTTGAAATTCATAAAAATTGTAAAAAATGGAAAACTTGACACCTGCACTATGTTGATGTTAGTTCTATAGACATAGAAAAAGATGTATATATCCCTATGCTAATGATTTATATGTTTGAATCCCCCTCTATATACACTATTGATAAAATATGCAAAAAAATAATAATATGAAGGAAAAGTCTCACTAGCCAACTTAATTTTATTCACACCAATGGTACATATTTATAGTACAATGGGTGATGCCACCTCATAGAGAGATTTTTTCTAGATCATAAAATCATGCATGATGACTAGGATAAGAAATCTTAATTAGCTCATTAGTCATCACTTGAGGATATATTACTAATATCCTAAATGAATAATACAAATACAAGTGACAATTAGACTTAGTGATTGGTGAGGTAAGACATAGGATAACAGTCCCCCCCTCAATCACAAGTCTGATCAATAATACCAATAATTAAGCATAAATCGATATCATTTCCAAGTCTTTATATTGAAATTCCTAAGCTAAGCCTCAATGAAAAATTGCTTGGAAAACTGCCAATCTGGATGTTGAATGGTTCATATGAAATGAACTGGAAGAGAGATGAGATATGGAAGTTGTTATAACCCTAAATTGCACCACACATGATTACCTGGCATCAGGCCAACTCATATCCCTTCATTGCCAAAACATATACTCAACAAACTCTTTGAAAATTCTCTTGGATCAAGGCCCACGTGCCCTAACCCATTACTGCATGCGTGTGAACGCTGGTTGGCTCACTACAGCCTGCGTGTACCTAACAAAGCATGAAAAGAGGGAAGTTGCCGATGGAACAAAAAGATATGGGTCAGTTAACTGAAACTCCCGACCATGCATGGCCGAGGGTTCATCCAAAACCCTAGCTCCTTCTAGCCTATAAAAGAAGGGGTAGGGGTACCAGTTGGAGGAGGAAAATTATAGCGAAGAAACTCTGCCCATTTTTGTAATCCATTGTCCCAACCCTTTAGCCTTTCCTCAAGCCAAAGGAGAATTAATGCAAAGCAGTTGGAGGACAAATAAGAGGAGCCCAGGATCAGGTTCAAGGAGCGGTGGTCTGTCTTGACTTTGATTGTAAGTTGATTCATTTTCATTAATAAAAAGAATACTTTTCCCGTCCCAATGCATGAGTTATCTACGATTTGATGAATTTGTGTTTGATTTCTAACCCTTGAGTAGAGAAGTAGCATGCATGCGTAGTTGGTATTTGTCTTGATTGCAGTTTATCTGTGGAAGGAGCGGCGCAAGCAAGTGGTCAAAGCGCAATGGAGGATCTACATCAAACGCCGAAAAAAAGGTTAGTGATTCTCTTCATGTAGTTACTGTGAAAGAGGGGTTTTAATCTTGGGTGGTAGGTTAAAAGTAATTTATTTTCGATTAAAATCTGCATGCAAGCCCGACCCTAGTTTGCTAGTCCGTAGGGTATTTTTCCCAACAACAGAATTGGTGACCGTACTGGGGAGGATACTCTTTAGGGTTTCCGGATTTAGTTGATTTTTTTGGGTAGATTAAAAAGATTAGATTTTTTGTTTCTTTGTCTGTCTTTTTCTAAGGTTTGAGCTAGCAGGGAGCCTGGTTCTTTATACCAGTTTTCCCTGACTGTTGCTTGACGGTAATTGTCGGGACACACAGAGGTACACGCGGCCTGCAGAAGGCCTGCACGCGTGTACCCGCGCCCTAACCTCTTACAGCGTGCATGTGAATGCTAGTTGTAGAGGTTTCAGTAGCGTGTAGGAGTTCAGAGAACTTTAAGAGGCAGTCCTCCTCTTCCCTGTCAGAATTATACATTCTCAGGGGGTTTTCTGGATCCTGTCCGAGTTTTTCTGGTTCACAGTCCTGTCTCAATTTGTCTTTTTGTGTTTTGTTATTCCATGCAATTATTTTTCTTTTCTGTTAGAAGAAGCATCCAAGCCTTCAAGAGACCCTGGTGATCAATACCAGAGGCCTCTTCCTGGTCTGGGATGTCTGTTTTTATCGTTGTCTTAGAATTTATACATACATGCCGCCTGTATAAGGCCAGACCGCGTGTACACGCTGCCTGTTTCAGCTCAGCACGCGTTTGCACGCCTGTTGTTTTAGTGACAGTAGCGTGCTTGACAGACTGTTTTTTAATCAGGGTGGGGCAGTCATCCCCTCCTTTGATGAGAAGTATTCCTCTAAGGTGTTTGAGTCTAGGGGTTGAACAGTCAGCAGGTTAGTTCCTCTTACCCTTAGCCTTCTTTTTCTCAGTTGATAGTTGACAGAAAATACAAAAAGAAAAAAATTTGTTTTATGGTTTTTAGGTAAGCTTAAGAGTCTTTGTTTTCTTTATCGCCATTGTGTGCCTTTACTTTGATTCTTTGCGATCTGCGCTTTAAGCCAGAATTTTTCTTTCTTGGTTTTGTGCTTGTCGGTATTTTCCCTTTGTTGCATTATTTAGAACTTAAATAAAAAAAAAAAATCTCTTTTCATTTTCTTCTTTGTTTAAAGAGTGTGTTTCTGCATCAATAGCTAGGGAGAAGTCTTTATTTCGTAAGTTTTTGCAGTGTATTTAGGGCATAAGTAGCTCGTAGTCGAGCGAAATTTCTTTATTTTTGCTGCATAAAATCTTAGAAAAGTTGAAAAGAAAAAAGAAATCTTTGTGAAAAGTTGTTGAAAATTTTTCATTTAGTAAAGGTCTTTTGTTTCCAGTTTTCTTTTTCATTCGTTTTTTCTTTCGTCTTTATACACCATCAATTTCACTTCCATACCCTTTGACATAAGAAAAGCCTTAAAAGCAACGATAATTTAAAAACTATTAGACTTTTTGTTTGTAGGGTTCACAAACTAGTTCAGGTCTAGGGCCTTCGATTAGGTTGGAGAGGAAACTCTCCAAGGCCATTCAAAACCAAACATTAGAGTCTATGGTAGGGAGTGTAGAAGTCAAGTTTCGTGGAAGTTATCCGGGACCCCCCTCTAACACAAGGGATAAACACGAGGTCGCATATGGAAAGGTAGCGGAGATAACCCCTCCAAAGTCGAACCAAGCGTACTGGAGAACACATATCGAGGGACTGTTTTTGGATTCCGTCGTTTGCATTTGCCACAGGGATTCGTGGTTCTCGAATCCATTCGAGGTCCTCAGTTGTCTTCCGGACCATTTTATCTCGATACCCTTGACAGGTTTCGGGCTTGATACCCTGCTCATTGCGGTCTACCCGACTTTTGACTGTACCCGCCTGGTGACTGTTCGTGTGCTGGCAACCTAGTTGCCAATCTTTTTAGGGACATACACAGGTGACTACGGGGGTATACCGTGGTACCTAGGACAGACATCAGGCCACGCTTTGCAGAGTATACCCGGAGGGTGCTTCCGTCTTCGAGTTGCACTTGCTCTGATAAGTTGCTCTAGTGTTGGTTGTTGTAACTGTTCTTCCAACTAGTTTAGAGTTTTCTTGTCTTATCTCTTAGGGGATTCTTTTTAGTGTGTGTTACTGTTTGAATGTGTAGAATACCTTAGTGTGTCTTGGATCTTCTCACACAGTGGAGGATCCCGAGCTCCTCCGGTCACGAAGGCTTCTGGGCCCGCCGTCGGTTATACTGGAGCCACCCCCGCCACCATTGAGGCGAAAGCTAGACCAACAAGGGTCTTTTGAAGCGACCAAGTTACAAACCATTGTGCCCGAACAACTCCTGGAGGAATCAACTGCCAATCTTGGCTCAGTTGAAACCCCAACCACTGATACCTGGCCATCGATTATTGTACCAATCCAATTTTACGAGCGCCTGTCAGTGCCTCACATAGCTATGGAAACAAACGTTGTTACTTCCTCTGGGAATTCTGACATTCATACCATAGTTGCTACCACAGGAGAAGCATCTCCTAACTTGTCATCGTCAGTCTGAGTCACCATGGTCTCGACCACAACTACGTCGCACTATGGACCGATTCCATCTATGGTGGCGTCCACAACTCCCTTCACACCTAGTGCGACAGGCTCTCCGTTCTCATATGGTATGCCTAGTTCAGGCACAAGTCCTGCACTCACTCACTCCACTTTACAGACTTTGGGTTTGGGGGCAGGGAGCTCTAACGCTCCTCTACAAGGTCAACTTGGGGGCATTCATGTCCCTTTTAACACTTTTCCTTACGCTAGAGGTCATATCTCTCCTTCGTCCCCTTCGCTTGGCGGTCTGCATCAACAGTCCACCGGGAAACCGGCACACACTAGTTTATTTAGAGTCGGGAGTCAAGGAACACCTGTGCACACTATGCCGATAGGTTCGTCACCGTTTGTTTGGAATGGGATGTTTGGTAACAACACTTTCGCATCCACCGCTTTCCCGTCTGGGGGCACTCCCATTTTTGGATAGTCTACTCCGGCACAGGGTACTATTCATGCGTCGGGGGCACATATAGCAGGACCTTGGAACTCAGGACAAGGATCCGTTCCCTCCTCTAGAATGTCATTCTGGGGTAATTCTTTCCACAGTCAATGGAACCCTGGATAGACGACTATGCCTCTCCCATTAGGACCGACATGGGGTAATCCTTCCCAAAGTCTATCAAACACAATGAATGCCCAACATCCTATGTCCTTTATGGGAAATCAACCGATGATGTCTCCACAGATGCAAAATCCTTATGCTGGTCAGGGCCATGGTTTCTACCAGAATCTGGGCCAGCAGCCAAACTTTTCCTGGCAACCTGGTGCCAGTCAAACTCCAGGACCCTTTTTCCCAGGTTATCAGCAACAACCCAAACTACCATTCTTGGCGACGTTACACTTGCCAAATTTGACAAGGTTGTTAAATGATCATATTTGTCATGATCCACGTTGGCCTGCTATGCCAACGAAGTTGCTTTCGGACATTCCAAAGTTCGAGGCCAAGCCTAATGAAGATCCAGGTGATCATGTGACTACCTTCCATCTTTGGTGTTCATATAACTCATTGAAATATGACTCCGTACAATTGTGATTGTTTCAACACACTCTTATTGGGAGTGCCGCAAAATGGTACATCGAGTTCGACCACTCAAGATACTCTTCCTTTGGCGAACTGGCAATGGCTTTCCTTAACCATTTCCAGTTACCTATGAGATACGATGCTGGCACAGAGCTGCTTGCCAATTTCGAACAGACAACAATAGACCATATCTCTGATCATATCCGAGAGTGGAGACACCGGAAGAGTCTAATCAAAGTACCAGTCCCCCCATCATTCCTGCTAGAGTGGTTCCTTAAGTCTCTGGTCCCGCAATTATCCAAAGACGTCACGACTTCCGAAGTTTTCTCCGAATAATATGCCATCATGAGGGATCAACACTTTGAGCTCATCTATTCTCAGTCTGGTTTATTATACAACATCCTGCCGGATGCACCACGATCGATACTGGATAAAACTAGACAGAGAGTTGGACCACATGCCGATGGTATTGTTGGTTCAGTACAAGCCAAGCCCGCTGAGCAATTGACAAAGAAATTGCAACAGCTATCTATACAACACTCAGCGGCTAGCCAAACTACTGCTTTGGCTGCTCCTCCTACCAAAATGTCGAAAGTACACTCCGTGCAGACGACTAACCAAAAGGCCACTCAGCAACCTGAAGGGAAGAAAAAACAATGAAAGAAGGGTAAGGGGGAGAAAAAACCCACTGATAATGCTGGCGGGGACACTACGAAAAAACAGAAGGCGAGGTATCCGTGCAACTTGTGTGCGGAAGACCACCCAACCCATCTTTGTCCTTGACTTGCAAAGGCCCAAACGTTTGTCACACAGCAACAGCAAGCCGTGTTGACTAATCCCTTTCAGCATGGGAGAAATTTAACTCAAGCCTCTACAAGTGCCGAAGGGGGCAGTCAAGAAACCTGCCCTCCTCCAAATAATCCCTCATCCGCGAACATATATATGGTTAGGGGTGATGCTTTCATAATTACTAGAGCACACAACTATAGTAAATCAAGCACTTCTGAGAAGGATAAAGAAGATGAGCTCCCATCTCTTCCTCTATAGATCGAGAAGACGTTGGGAGAAACAATGACACACATTCCAAAGGGTGCATTTAAGAAAGCTTCTCACAACCTAAACGCAAGGGCCGCCCAGAATTACTCTATGGTGGAGGATTTATCACAAACCCCTTGTGCTATGTCTACTTTGCAAGTCCTCCAAAGCTGCCTTGCTCAGAGGAAAGCCTTGTTAATTGCTTTAGGCTCTACTGAGACTTGTAACCCAGGTACCATCATGTTAGATACAACCGACTTAAAACCTCGTCTGCCTTACCACGTAGCGTTTTAGATAGTAGTGGCTCATCCCACGAAAACTTTTACATAGAATATCTTCTGCACTGTGGTCGACGAGGGCGCCTCGACATGCGTTATGTCGTTAGAATGTTGGAAGGCCATTGGCCAACCCACTTTGTCTCCATCACCTACTCTCCTCACTGCGTTCGACAGTCGTTCTTTCCGACAACATGGCATCGTTCCTTCTTTCCCTGTGCAGTTAGGAGGGAAGACCGTGTGCGTCAAAGTAGAGGTAGTCGATGCTCTCCTCGACTATAACCTCTTGTTATGTCGGAGTTGGACTTATGCTATGCAAGCTATGGTTGCTATAGTTTTCCGAGTTTTGTTGTTTCCACACGAGGGTCAGATAGTGACCATTGATCAATTGTCTTTCTCTAAACCTAACCTAGCCTTGGGGGCATCCACGGTTCCCATGATTGATAACCCTCAACTGGGTGTCGTTAACGTAGGAGTTGGTTTGTGCCCGTCCCTAATGGGTACCTTCGATTACCCACCTCCTCATGACGATGTCAAGTTTATATCTAATCACCATAAGGTTGAGATTTTTCAAGTTTCGTCGTTCCGCACGACTTACTTTGAGGATCCTTGGATTCTTCCTTCCCCATCAGCCACGATGGATGAGACAGGGCACCCCGGCATGTCCATGCCCTTGTCGGCCGCTGAAGTAGTGTACTCTTTAGTCTAGTAAACTTCAGCTAACCCTGATCCGACTCTCGCACAAGCATTGGATCCACTTCTGGAGCCTATCTGGGCTCAGGGTTCTCTCGCCAACGTCAATTCGTTAGACTTAGTCTTTCCTTCTGACGAAGCAGTAATCGAAGCAATGACTAGTCCGGACAAACCTTGGGATGATCTTCATCACAGATCATATTTCCTCCCAGAGTTAAGCTGAATCGAGGCAGGAGAATTCACTATCACCATGATGGGAGATCAGCCATGTCCTATTAATCTCTTAGCTACACAGGAAATTTATGCTGAGGGGAATATGGTGACTATCGCTGAAACTATACCTATCAATATATCCCGAAACCCTAGCATCGTGGAGAATGTCTTCGTCGGAGCATATTGCTCCCCCGAAGAGATTCAAGTTTACACGGATCTTTTCAAAGAATTCCGCGACGTTTTTGCCTAGTCTTATGAGGAAATGCCAGGTATCGATCTGAAAATAGTTGAACATGAAATCACGACGTATCCTGATGCCAAGCCTGTTCGACAAAAACTTCATCCAGTCAATCCTAAGAAAGCAGCAGCCATAAAGATTGAGGTTGAGAAATTTCTCAAGGCAGGTTTCATTTATCCTATTCATTTGACTCAATGGGTGTCAAACCCTGTGCCGGTCAATAAAAATCAAGGCACAATTCATGTATGTACTGATTTACATGATTTGAACAAGGCATGTCCAAAAGATAATTTTCCAACACCATTCATCGACGAGATCATTGATGAATGTGCTGGTTGTGAATCCTTTTCGTTCATGGATGGTTTTTCAGGATATAATCAAATCCAAATCAAACCTGAGGACCAACACAAAACGACATTCATTTGTTCGTGGGGTACATTTGCCTATCGTAAGATGCCTTTTGGCCTTAAAAATGTTGGAGCCACTTTCCAATGGGCCATGTCTTTTGCGTTTCATGACCTCAAACATATAGTCAAGGCCTATCTAGATGATTTAGCATCATGCTCTCGCAAGTGCAAGGATCATCCTATGCACCTCAGACTAATCTTCGAACGTTGTCGCTACTTCAGGATTCGCTTGAATCCCAACAAGTGCAGCTTTTGCGTAACATCAGGGCATTTGTTAGGTTTCATCGTATCAACAACAGGGATCATGGTCGATCCTCTTAAGGTGGAGGCAATAATCCAGTTGCCCCCCCCACGCACAATCTTACAACTTCAAAGTCTTCAAGGCAAGGCGAACTTCTTACGACGCTTCATCGCCAACTATGTCAAAATCACCAAGGGATTTATGCGTTTACTGAAGAAAGATGTTCCCTTTTTCTGGGACGAAGCTGCTCAACGCTCTTTCGACGCATTAAAACATGCCCTCACAACCACACCTCTGCTACGACCACCTAATTATAACAAAGATTTCTTCTTATATCTGGCTGCTGCAGAGTCAACTATAGGCATGGTTTTAGTCCAGGAAGATGATTTGTTTTCAGAATACATGATCTATTACCTGAGCCAAGGCCTCGTAGGAGCGGAACATAATTATTCCCATATCAAAAAACTTGCGTTGGCAGTAGTTCATGCTGTTCAATGGTTTCGTCACTATGTTTTGTTTCGCAAGACCACCGTCATTGCTGTCATGAATCCATTCCAGTACATGTTGACATGACGAGTTATAGGCGAAAAAATTAGTAGACGGATGGTCATCCTCTAGGAATTTGACTTAGACTTCGTTTCAGCCAAGTCCAAGAGGTCATTGGTCTTCGCAGAACTTATTTCGGAACTTTCGGTTGAGTCAGGTGACGTTGTGCCTGAGGAATCACCTATCCAGGGGAATATGTTTTTGATTGAATCTTCGTACCCCTGGTACAGGGATATACTTATCTATCTCCATACTTTGAAATTCCCCACCTCTGCTTCTCGTGACGAGTGTCGGCAGATACGCCATCAGGCTAAGAATTATCTCATACTCGATGATACATTGTATCAGAGAGGTGTAGACTTCATCTTGCGTCAATGTCTCACTCATGAGGAGGCCGTCATAGTGCTCAACGATTGTCATACTGGAGCTTGTGGCGGTCATTTATCTAGGTTGGCAATAGCCCAAAAGATTCTACGAGCAGGTTACTTCTGGCCGACACTTATCAAAGATTGTATCGAATCAGTCAAGAAGTGTCATTCGTGCCAAGTCTTCTCGCGAAAGATGAGGGCACATCCCGCTCCTATGTTTCCTGTCATCACAGTTGGTCCCTTCACTAAGTGGGGGATTGATTACACTACATGCAACCCCCTGTCAGCAAGGGGGCACCGCTATATCATTATAGTTGTCGACTACTTCACTAAGTGGGTTGAGGCTATGCCAACGTTTAAAGATGATGGAGAGAATGCAACTCTCTTTTTATTCAACCAGATTATAGCACGGTTCGACGTCCCGAGAGAGATTGTCATTGACCATGGCAGTCACTTTCAGAACCAAATGATGTCTAAATTAACATCAAAGCTTGGGTTATGGCAGGAACATTCATCACCTTACTACCCCCAAGCCAATGGGTAGGTGGAAGTTGTAAACAAAACTCTTAAGACTATTCTATAGCGAACTATCAACTCAGCCAAGTCAAATTGGCATTTGATGTTATATTCGACATTATGGGCTTACCGAACATATGTTAAGACTGCAACCGATTTCTCACCTTTCTAACTCGTTTACGGGCTGGAGGCAGTCTTTCCCATCGAATGTCAAATCCCATCTCTGAAATTGGAAGTACAGTTATTGCCAGACACTTCTCCAATTGAAGAATGGTTAGTCCACCTTGAGCAGCTTGATGAGCAGCATTGCGATGTGGCCCTGTCCAATGAGGCTCATAAACATAAGGTCAAGTGTCAATATGATAGGTCTGTTCATCCTCGTATTTTTTCTGAGGGCGAACTTGTCCTGGTCTATGACCAAGACAAGGACCCCCTAGGGGCAAGAAAGTTTAAACCCATGTGGTTCGGACCCTTCATTATAAAAGAGGTACTAAAAAAGGGCACTTATCGTTTGGTTGATTTTGAAGGGAATGCTTTGGCGGAGCCTAGGAATGGGCTCTACCTCAAGAAGTATTACTCATAGCTAGGTCACTGTGGGTAACTTTTAGTAACATATGTATAGTCTTTGTACTATTACTTTTTACGTTTCTTTTAAAAGTGTTATGGACATGTCATTGATGTTATCTTTCGTCAATATGGCAAATGTCAAGTGAGTCCGAGCTGTTTGTTGGGTATGCGGACGGTGCTAGTCGACACACGCGGAGGCTTGCCTCCGCAGCTTGGGTAATCTTTACACCACAGGGTCAATTGTTATCTTCCGAAGGGATATGCTTAGGTGACACCACAAATAATGTCGTCGAGTATAGTGCAGTTATTGAGTTTCTTCGTGACACCTTGTCATTGGGTATCTCTCATCTCCGGGTCTATCTAGACGCTCAACTGGTTGTGTCGCAGCTAAACAGAATATACCAGGTTCATGATCCAACTTTACACCGACGATTCCTTAGGGTACATCTCTTAGAACGCAACTTTGATTATATTACATATTTTCATGTTCCTAGGAGATTAAACGAAGTTACATATACTCTAGCTAATCAAATTTTAGATTGGCATCTTGCCCACATATAAAAAGGAACATGGACATAAAAATGTAAATACATTTTTGCGCACAGAATCCATAAGACACAAAAAAGATAAAAAAACGTATATAAACATCATAAAATCATCAGAGTACATAGATGGATGCAAGCGCCTCAAAAATGGGAATAGTAACGAGTCATTGGGATTATGCCCTCAAAAAATATATACATATAAGTGCTCGTGGTACATAAAAAGTCTAAAGTCTGTTCAGGGCCTATGGGCCCTGTTATAGTCATCTACAGCACGGGCTAGACGCCTAAACAATCGAACCCATGTCCGAGGTGCCCCCACAACATGAGGTTGCATGGATGGCGGCATGTCCTCTATCTCTGCCATCGAGACTGTGCGAGTGAGCGCAGTAAAGTTCCGCTCAATTCGCCTAAGGACCCTCTTGGCCTCTCCTGCTGGGAGGTTCCCGGCTACTATTTCTCCCCCAGCGACGGCAGCCGCGGCTTTTGGCCATGGGTGACGCCTGGTCCGTGCATAATCGGCAGGTCGCACGGGTCCCACATCTGCATACAACAAACATTTACCCGTCAAATACTCTGACATACAAAAACATGATATATATATCAAAAAATACATAAAAAATTACATATGCAAAAAAAAAAACTACACAGGTGGAGACTTACCCATCTCCCCTCGCTCCTCACCAGGAGGCATGGGTATCTCTGGATCTCTTGAAAATTCTATCCCCGCATATGGGTAGTCCTCGATAGTAGGGATTTGTCGTGACAACCAAGAAAAAAAGTCGTTGTCGAAGGCCTCAACGGTCCTTCCACCACCCTGTCGCGGCAGTAACACTACCCATCTACATACTACAGGGAAAGAGGCTAGATGTCCTCCTACTACAACCCGAGGACTGAAGCACGTAACTCTCTCGAAAAAGAAAGAACACAAGATAGTCTCGAACCCGAAGTTCCTCTATGTCCGCTGTCGGCAATCTGTCAATTGCCTCTTCATACACTCCAACAGTGTACTCCAATCAAAAATTTGTGCATTCATGCACTGGATAGCATAGTTCATCTGTGCACGTGAAGCCTGATGCATGGCTACTGAGCCGGTAATCCGCCCAATAAGAAACAAGATAGTCTGTAGTGCGAGGTTGGTAATCTTGCTAATAGGTACCTGGGAACCTCTACGATCGGTCCCAGCCTCATAGTACTCAGCTACCAACTCCGAGATCTTTCTCGGCCCCGCAGGAAAAGTCTGAAAGTTGACTGGTTCCCCTCTCCTTGAGAGGCCAGTCAGAAAGTAAATATCCTCGGTGGTGGGCACCAAGGATTGCCCTTCTAGCATAAATGCCTCTGCATCAGGATGCCAGTAATCAATCAAGACGTTCAGTCGCCTTGGTTGTGCGCGCATGAACGGACATAAAAATAATTTGATCAAACCGCATTGCATTAACACGACCACAACATTCGCATCTGCAGTAACCAACTCACTGATTGCCTCATGCTCCCTCTCCCTCCACTGGACATACATACTGCCAACACAACAAGGTAAAGGAGGGTCAATGCTTCTTTTCATTTTCTTTTTCATCAATAAAGGGGGGTACACGCAGGCTGTAGAGGTGACAGTCGCGTGTAGAGGTGACGTACCTAGGGCCGACCTCTTTGAGGTCGACGCCCACCCAAAAAATAACTCAAATAACAAAAATGAAGTATTGATTAGCTAGATAAGNCAATTTCCAAATCAACAATGGTGATAATGAGCTGCCAGCTTCTATTTATAGACTTTTTGGCCTCTTTTTGTCACTTTTTTGGCCCCCCTTATCAATTTCTTTATATCAAAAACCATTTAGCATGAGCCAGGAGTTATATGGGAGGGATTTGATCAAGTATTGGGACATTTTTTTTTTTTTTGAGTTTCGAAAAAATATTGACGGTCCATATAATTTTTTTTATTTTTTTTCAAAAATCAACTTGAGCATATAGGTTAGGATACCACCCCAACATTTTCATCTAGTTGCCTTTTTCTTATGCTATAGGATCAATCCCATCCGGTTGTGACACGAAACCGTCATATCTTCTCTAGAAGTGTCGCAACTTGGTGGTAGAGCTTACCAGAACATGGATGCCCTAGGTAGGTCCTCGTTGCATTATGGTGTCCATGCCATTTCTAACAACATTGTAGGCTCGGGAGTCTGGATAGTCTTTCCTAAGTATGAGTTTGAGCCTCATTTGCATGAGTCTTTTTCACTCTTTGTCTTACCCTCAGGACTCCCAAACAATAACGGGTCTCCTTTTAAGCCCTTTTCAGACCCTCTAAAAATGAAAAGATTGTCGAGCAATCTTGTGACCATTCATGCTCGTTAAACTGAAATTTGAAGTCACGTCTGTCCGGCGGTAGTTTACCCCTTTTTCGGTCCGGACAGTCAATTGTATGAACAAAGGTATACTCTATCGAATTCTTATTCTTTAGAAGAGTACTCTTAGGTATAATTTTATTCCTTTTTCGGGACTGAGGGACTAAATTTACGAAAAAGAAACCCCCACGGAGTCAATAGTTAAGCTCTTTTCAGACTCCCTAAAATTGAAAAGATCACCGAGTGACCTTATTCTTTCACACTCGTTAAATTGGTCCAGAAGAATATTCTTGACGGAGTCCATAGTTAATCTTTTTTTAGACTCCTTAAAAGTGAAAAAATAGCCGAGTGATCTTGTCCTTGTCACACTCGTTAAAATGGTTTTGAATTGACGTCTAATCGGTGCTTGTTTATCCCTTTTTCGAACCGACTAGACTATTGTTGAAAAAGGTACCCCATTCGAGTCTCCTTTTATGCTTTTTCGAACTCTCTAAATATGAAAAACCACCAAGCTTACCTTCTCTTGGCTCGTTAAACTTACATCGAAGGATGTTACCATTGTGTGTTCTATCAACCGCATTTGCATACCTTATCCATCAGCCTTGTGACAGTTTGCTTCTGCGTCTTAACACCTTTGGCCGCCGGAGGATTTTTCTCCAGTATCATCTTACCAAAACATTAGTCTTGTCCTTATGCCTTGAGCTTGTATGTTTGCAATAATCATTCCTCCATTGTAACGTAATATTCCTTGATTCTTTTTCAAAAATTATCAAAAAGAACAAAAAAATCAAATATACCCCAAAAAGAGGATGGGAAAAGTATTTTCTTTATTGGCAGCATAATGAGTCGCCCTTGGATAACGCACATCTGTCCATTTTATTACCAGACTATGGGATGTAGTACGACCTTAGGAATCTTTTCTCCCTATATAGAGTTGTGTCCTCCACCGTTTGGTTACTCTTCCAAACATATGGAGAGTTTGCATTGCCTCCTGCTTCGTAGAATTATGATTAACATGTATGCTGCCTAAGTCTTATCACTTGTCATGTTGTTGTCCAAGGGAAGTTTGTCACTAAGCCTGAGTCGGCCTCTCTGCAATGTGTCTTTTGTCCGCATACCCGGCCATCCTGAAAGTCCAATCAAGTCTTTGTTCGAAATCACTGAAGCCTTCAGTCCGATCATCAAGATTATCAAGTATACAACCGACGAGCCGTTGAAGACCTCTGGGTACTGCAGTCATACACTCATATTACACTCTTACCCTAGTTTTAGAAGATTTTGAAGTTGTTGCTCGAGCTCTGAAGTACGGCCCTCAGGCCACATCAGCTTCTGAGAGATGGGTACTCTATATGTATATCTTTCTGATTTCAAGATGTAGCTCCGCTGTGTATTGTTCGCGGCTACTCTTTATAGTTATTTGACATGGATCTACAGTGTATTTGATTGGTAGCCATGGTTCTATTTTATCTCGAGCAGGGGTATGCCCACCTTGGTGAGAAATTTTTTATTTTGCAAACGACACCTCCTGGTTCCTGATCCTTGGGCTCACTCATTCAGCACATCAGTAAAGATTGGTGGAGATCGTGAAAATTTGTTCTTATGTTAGCAATGCTTATTTTTTTTCTTTACACTTGGAAAAACAGATAGACAATTTTGATCTTCTAGATTAGGGTTGATTACATCTTTATAATACCTTAATTTTCTTTTTTCCTCTAACTCTTTATCACACCACATTTTTTCCTTAAATTTTGATTTAAACCTTGTTGTCATTATAAGGGTTTTATTTCGGAAAGCACTCATATTTTATACTAATCATATACATATCTAAGGAAATCCTCACCATAACCTATACTCTCGAATTCCATGGCAATCCTAACATAAGTGGAAAGTGTTAATAGTATTCCAAACTGTACTTAATTGTTCCAAATACATATATACATATATAACATACAATTATATTTGGTATTTCCCTAAAGCCTTGAAAATATTCACGTTCTTTCCTGGATAATATTAAAGTATATAAAAATACCAATCAAGTGAAATAAAGGGTTTCAGCATGCATATACTTTCTGCTAATCCAAGGTACAATATTTATTATAGAGGTGACTTTAAGTTTGGTCTTAGTTTGGCCAACTGTATGAGGATCAGATGAATTTAGCTCCTGGTCCATAGTAGCGTAGTTGGGGGTTGGTCAAACATTGTTGGGGCCCAAGGATAACCTTCTTCCTTTACGAGTTTGTGTAACGATAACCACCTGATGGTTACGCCATAACTAAAATGAGAGCCTAACCTCGACAGTTGTGAACATAGTGTCCTAAATCTTTGTCCTTCCTCGCATTAACGCAGGAAGAAAAGGAAGGGGAAGTGTCAGGGTTGCATTGAAGCCTCCATCCAGTCAGTTAATGACAGTCTGCGATGGGTCCCTTCTGAGGCTTGTCATATGGCCCTCATGTCCAACGTAGAGTAGGCCACCTCCCATTGATCACATGGTAGAGTACAATTTCATTACTATCCCCATTACTTGTTTTCGGAACAATATCTTAGGCTTTGATTCCCTCCCTTCGGCTCTGTGGTTCTACGAAAACTTCACCATTGTTACCTGTGAAGAGTCAGTGTGGTGCATATGCCCTGATTCGTGGAATAGAGTTCGTTTGAAGTGGAAGAAGAACGAATAGATGACTCTTAGATGGTCACCACCCCGAACTAGGTAAGAATGTTCTAAAATTCTTTTCTGCAATTTTGGTACTCATGTGTTGTATATATTAAGAACCAAATATCAATATAGCATAGAAAAACCTCAGAATAAGTACTCAATGCCTTGAAAAAGAGATAAATTCATATAATAAGCCTCTTCGAGGGGGAAACTTCCTTATGCCCACATAAATGTACAATTCCAAGATTATTCCAAATAAAAATGTCTCCTTGTTATATATAGGATACTGGGAGGTATAATTACAACTAATGGAATAAAGCTGACATAAATAAAATAACATTACTAATGTAATATGCCCCAATTAAGGGGTGATGAACCAATATTAGGGCTTAACATGCCCCTCCCCTTGAGACAAGTGTTGTCTGCAACGCTTGAGTAACTCTGGATGCTTCTGTATAAAAGACTCATCTTCCCAAGTGAAATCTTTAGCCGGTAGTTTCCTCCATTTAATGAGATACTCTGAAATGGATCTATTCCTCAGCTGGAAAACTCTTGTGTCAGTGATGGCTTCATGCTCCAATATGATTTTTCCTTCCTCGTCAAGTTCTAGCAATATAGTTTGAACAGGGATCTTGTCGCCTATAACCTTCTTTAAGCATGAAACATGGAAAACTGGGTGTACTCGTGAAGATGTAGGCAACTCCAATTTGTATGCCATAGTACCAATATTTTGCAACAACTTATAAGGGCCATAGTACTTTGGTGATAATTTATTATCCTTTTTTGCTTGCTTGAGGGACATCTGTTTGTATGGTTGTAGTATTAAAAGCACCCAATCCCCTACTTCAAAACTTCTTTCACTACGATGTTGATCTTCTTGTTGTTTCATGCGATTTTGTGCCATGGTCAGGTTGTACTTTAAGATTTGGAGAACTTGTTATTGATGCTCGATGTGATCTTCCACTGCTTGAACCTTAGATTTTTATTTTAGAGAAGAAGTGATGGAAGGAGGGTGGTATCCATAGAGTTCCATAAATGGTGTCATTTTGTTGCAGTATGAAAGGAAGTGTTATACCACCATTCTGCCAAGGGTAACCATTTGAACCAATGTGTTTTTTTATCAGAGACAAAGCAACGAAGGTATCCTTCTAGACATTTATTCAGTATCTTGGTTTGTCCATCAGATTGAGGATGATATGATGAGCTATGAGCCAATTGAGTACCCAAACAAGAAAATAATTATGTCTAAAAATGTCCAGTGAAGATGGGATCTCTGTCACTTACAATAATCTATGGGCTGCCATGTAGCTTTTGAACTGTCTCCATGAATGCGGTGGCAACTGTACTAGCTTTGAAGGGATAAGAGAGTGCACAAAAGTGTGCGTAATTGGTCAGTCTATCAACAATCATCATGATGCCACTTTTTCCTTCAGACTTCGGTAACCATGTGATGAAATCCATGGAAACCTCCTCCCAATGCTGATTTGGGATGGATGACCTAGGGTCTTAATTGTTTCCACCTTACTTTGTTGGCAAACCAAACAATTTGCCAAAAATCTTTGAACATCAGTTTTAAGGCTATCCAAAAAAAAATCCTTCTTGACTCTATGGTAGGTTTTCAAAAATCCTGAGTGCCCTCCTACCGGAGAGGTGTGCAATTCCAATAATACCTTTTGTTTGAGTTGGGAGTTTTAACATAAATATAAGTGATCTTTGTACCATAGTCAATCATTTTTCCATGTAAATGTATCTGATGCACTGGAATCCTACTGCAACCTTTGAATGAGAGTCCACACTTTTTTGTCATTATTCCATTCATCCCTTGCTTCTATTATCCAATCGGGTTGGATGATCAAGATAACACAGAGAAAGGCCTCAACATCTTCATCCTTTCTTGATAGTGCATCTGCCACAACATTTTGCTTCCCCTTTTTATAGACGATTTCAAAATCATAACCCAATATCTTGGTTACCCATTTTTGTTGTTCTTCTGAAGATAGTCTTTGTTCCAAGAAGTATTTAAGACTATCATGATTTGTTTCGACCTTGAAGTTCCTACCTATTAGGTAAGGACACCATTTCTTCAATGCATGTAGTATTGCCATCATTTCCTTCTCATAAATGGGTTTGTGTAAGTCCTTTCCCTTGAGTGGTCGACTTTCAAAAGACAGGGGCCTTCCTTCTTGCATTATGACATCACCAATTCCATTTCCTGATGCATCACATTCCACAATAAAGGTTTTTGTGAAGTCTAGAGTGGTCAAGACAGGAGATTTGCACATCACCTCTTTAAGTTGTTCAAAAGATTTGGTTGCCTCTGGAATCCATGAAAATTCATCCTTCTTAGTTAGTGTTGTTAAAGGTGCTACTATTCTTCCATAGTGCCGAACAAACTTGCGATAGTAACTTGTCAAACCCAAAAATCCTCTAAGATTCTTCAATGTTTTTGGAATCGACCAGTCCATCATGGCCTTAATTTTGTTAGGGTCTACCTTAACACCTTCATGAGATACAATATGACCCAAATAATCTACCTCCTTGTCTCCAAAGAAAGATTTGGATGGTTTGGCATATAGTTGTTTCTCCTTTAGTAGTTGTAGCACCTTGTCAACATGTCACACATGATCCTCCCAAGACTTGCTATAGATTAGTATATCATCAAAAAATACTAACACAAATTTTCGAAGGAAGGG
>ML791905.1:285731-300753 GCA_009831015.1 Picea engelmannii
TTTGTTGTATCTAATGGATACATAAACTAAGAGGATAAATTGTTAATAAAAAAATCCGAGTTTCTTAAATATAGACCGATGATATAGATTTAAATATTGATATGGCTAGTATCTTAGCAAAGGTTAATGTACCTGTCCCTCTTGGTACTGATATTGTATTTTTTTTTTAAATACCTACAAGAAGGTCGCTATTGTGACATCTTGGAGTGTCTCTCCCATAGCAACCACGTCGGAGATGATACCTCTTAACGTCGCTCTTCCCACATTTTAGATGTCTCTCTTGCCACCTTAAGAACATCTCTTTTTCCACCTTTGAAACGTCTCTTTTGCCACCTTTGAAACGTCTCTCTTGCCACGTATGAAACATCTCACTTGCCATGTTTGCAATGTCTCACTTGCCATGTTTGCAACGTCTCACTTGCCACGTTTGAAATGTCGGTCTTGCCACGTCTGAAACGTCTCACTTGCCATGTTTGCAATGTCTCACTTGCCACGTTTGAAACGTTGGTCTTGCCACATTTTAGGCGTCTCTCTTGCCACGTTTGAAACGTCGGTCTTGCCACGTTTGAAACGTCTCTCTTGCCACGTTTGCAACGTCGGTCTTGCCACGTTTCAGACGTCTCCCTTGCCACGTTTGAAACATCGGTCTCGCCACATTTGCAACGTCTCTCTTGCCACGTTTGAAACGTCAGTCTTGTCATGTTTCAAACGTCTCTCTGGCTACGTTTGAAACGTCGGTCTTGCCACGTTTGCAACGTCTCTCTTGCCACGTTTGAAACGTCGCAATATAGACGAAAATGTGGTCGTCGGAAAAACGACGTCATGTGAAACGACGTTTGAGGGGGTCCGAGGTTTGTCGATCTTCCGACAATAGAAAGTGGCAATTGCTTCGAACGCGCCGTCGAAATTTGACCCAAATGCAGTAGTGTCAACAATAATGCGAAAGGAAGAAGGACATCAATTTTCCCAGTTCGCAAGTCAAGTGAACTACTGTAATAATTTAATTTCTTAAATTTCTCTAGTAATTATGTTATATACTCGTTTAACTTATGCTGCACAAATGCTAATTATGAATTTATGCTTTCCTTGCAGGAACTTCGATCTTCAAAATCTCCAGATTCAGGACCGTTCCATGCGCAAGAAAATGTATTCAGGTTTCATTTTACTGCTCTTAAGAGTGTACTCTCAGTTTCTAAGGAAATGATACGATTTTGTTCTAGAATGCTATCATTGTGGACGAATTTGTTCAGGCTCAAGTAGACGGCTAATTATTTATCTCTGTAATTGTTAAAAAATGAATAAGAAGGGAAAACCCCCATTTTTTATAAGATCTCAATGTTTCATAGTTATGAATCATAGTGTTATAGAGTTTGGTTAGTTATCTAACTTACTGGTCCAATTCTGGGAGATGGAACATAATTTATGTATTTTAATTTAATGAGCCTTTGCTCCTATGTTATTGTATATCCAACAAAGGTCTTTGTTTGGTGGTATGACTGAGTTGTACAATTTCATACAGTTAGCATAATCATAATAATGAAATATTTACTCCATTTCTCACATGTCCAAGCACTCATAACCTTATTGTATGAGTAGTTTGATGTAGAAGTAGTTATGCAACATTCTATACCACAACTATAACTATATATATATATATATATAATTATTTGAAGTTTTGTTTGGCATTTATCCTTTCTGATATTCTCAACTATCTAAAACAATTCTATGTATTTAACCTACAACAACATGTATATATATATATATATATATATATATATACATCAAATCTCAAGTTTACTTCCAGAATTTCCTTTAGCATTTGTACAGTTTTAATGTTACTTGGAAAACTTAACATTTATGTGTACATAATTCACATGTTTGGTTGGAAAATTTAAAATATCTCTGAAAGATATTTTATTTGACTTACATGTATCTCCTAGATACCTATGATCACTGGCATACCATGGTTTTCATCATTGTATTCGTTAACTAAAATTAGACTGTAATTATAATTGCTAATACATAGCAGCTTCAGTACTTATTTTGTTAACAATTGAAACTGTACCTAAATAGCTAACATCTAGTAGCCTTATTACTTTATTCAATAACATAACCAACTTCCAATATTCATTCTATAAATCATTTTATTTCACGTAGCCATCATACAGTAAAAAAATTCAACAAACAACAGATAGGAGTACTTATCTGAACAAAAAGATGGGAAAACAAAAGGAACAACCAAGTTCCTCCCAACCATAGAATGAAACAACCAGTCTACTTGCTTCGTTCACCCCCCTAGCCTGACCATGAATCCATGAGGGAAAACTCCAGAACTCCTCCTTAGCAATAGTCCTTCAGTTTCAGAAAAAATTCTCCTTGCCTCACACTCAGAAACTAGTGTTCATAATAGCAAGTGATAATTATTTGCCCAACATACTAGGCAGTGTCCTACCTCCTCCCATATTTTATATATGCCAAAAGAATTTATACCTAGGTATTTTCCCCTTGGGAATCTTCACAACTTTACAAATCACTGATTTTTGGGGGTTGCCAATGGCCAAATGCCTGATTTTCCACTTGTAACATTCATCCCTGAGGTAGTTCCAACATGTTCCCAACTCATGGAGTCATGGTCAGCTGATTTCAACCTGGTTGTTCCATTTGTCTATCAGCAATAATTATAAAAAATATTTTCTTTTTACAAGTGTCATAGTTAAAGAGTTGGTTGTGACAAATCAAATCTTTGCCCAACAGTCATAATCATAATTTACAAATAACCAAATTCGGAATTCGGAATTGCCATAAATGGAAATAATTTTCCAATTTCGAATTTACTAAAAACATAAATAAATTCCTAAGTATTTTCAGACTTAAAAATAATTTATTTTGGGGGATGTTACAAATTTTCTCAACAAATCCACATGTTACACGTTTAAAAATCCACATGTTACACATTTAAAAAATAATAAAGAAAATATGGGCATTTGTAATAAGTGGGGTTAGAAGAAATATTGCGAGGAGAGCAAATTGCCATGCATTTTTTTTTTTGTTGGGCGATTCTCTTCTTCACACAATGATAAACCTTTGAACTAGAAACCCCACAAGTCAGACCATATCGGTGAGGATCAGTGAGGGTGTGGATGAATAGATAATTGGATAGAATCGTTATTGTACATCGTCGGGATGATGGCGTCAACTTCGAGATAATCACGTTGAGCATACAACCACCATACATTGGTTTGGACCTTCAACAATTTCCCACTATTTACACCAGATCTCTTTTTATTTCAAGATTTCTTGAGTCAGATCGTTTTCTATAGATCTGGAGATTGGAGCTTCATGGATAGATATCAAATATATTGCATGTAAAAATAAAAAATGGCTATGTTGGATACTCTTGAATGGAGATATGAAATAGATACTTGTTAATCAACCTCTATATCACAGAGATCTGTCCATATTTTGCACAACATTTCCATGTTTGATCTATTCGTGATTTTACCTTGGGGAAAGCACATCTAAATATCAATCTCTTGCAAATATGATTACAATGCATAAACTCTGCAGATAAAAAAAAATCATGCAAATGCTTCCAACTCACGAATCTCAATGGATTGAAACCTGAGAATATTTTCTATGAAAACACCTACGAAAAATGAATGACATTGTGGAGATCTGGATATTGGATGTGTGTAAGTTATTGAATTTTCTTAGATGTATGATTAGCATTCAACTATGATCTCATTATCTCGTTTCCTCGATGATGTAGCGAGTGTGCCAATTGCGCATCTTTTTATACATGCTCCAACTACACCTCTCAATTTTTCATGGACAACTACAAATCTATTAGGCCCTCGAAACTATAGGAGCTTTCATACCATGATAAAATATGCTCAAAAACAATAATTTGTAGGAAAATGCTCACTAGTCAACTCAATTTTATTCACACCAATGGTACATATTTATAGTACAATGGGTGATGTCACCTCATAGAGAGGGATGCAGAGAGAGGATGAAAGAGAGTGTGAGAGGGGGAGAGGGAAATAAAAAGAGAGTGTGAGAGGGGGATAGGGGAAGAAAAATAGAGTGAGGGACATGGAGAGGTGGGGTAGAGAGTGAGAGAGAGAGTATCGTGGGTAGAGAGTTAGAGAGTGACAGTATGGGGGGTCTATGTCAAGCTCTAGGTCATATTCTAACTCTTGATATAGAAATATGTCATGGTCTAGGTCATGGTCTATGTCAAGCTCTAGGTCATCATATAAATATAGATCTATCTCTATGTCATGGTCTACATCATGGTCATCGTATAGGTCTAGGTCATGCTCTAGGTCTTTCCATGTCTAGGTCTTGCTATGTCTAGGTTTAGGTCTAGGTCTTGAGATATCTAGGTCAAGGACATTTCTTTCCTTGCGATGTAGGGAGGGGGGCTATAGAGAGAGTGTTGTAGGATAAATCGATAAATGCAGACATAAACTAATCTCCTTAGATCCACCTAGATCTAGAACAAAACAAGACAGAACATGGTGCTTTCCATAGGTTCTAATCATTGAATCTATCATCAAAGAAAGGATGAGTGACATACCTTTGAAGATCGCTTCTTTATGTCTTTTTTGTCTCTTCTTCGCTCTAGTGCCAATTAGATCTTTAATGACACAAACCAACCAAATTGAAAGAAACAATAGTATATTCAATGAAAACTTAAACATGTGATCAAGGAGTCATGTAATAAAATGAGAATGATTTTATGAGAAAGAAACATACCACTGTATTATATAATATGGAAGAAAGATACAACCAGATGCCTTGATGTTGTCAGGTTCCTTCCAATAGTTCCTTGCTTCCCACACACTTCTTTCTCCAAGGATTCTGAGACCATGGATCTGATATCTACTCACAATCTATCTTGACAAAAAAAAAACTCAAAGCCAATCTAACCAAGCTAACAATCTCAAGCCAAATTCAACTAACTTTTTCCATGAGAGCTCCTCTCCTCTTATAAACTAAAGAGGATAAGGTGAGGAGGTTAGGATGATCCAACTAAATCATGAAAGCGAGTAAGATCCAAATCGTTTGGAGGCCACCTCACCATAGAATATTCTCCTTCTAGAACCATCGAGAAAATGCTCGTTTTTCCCACGTACGAAGGTTGTCGCACCCTAGCTGTAATGTAGCATGCGGAAACTTCGCGACCTAGCTATAGTGAAACCTATGGAAATTAGGCATTTCTGCACCTTATTTATAGAAAAACCTATGGAAATCCTCCTTAATAGGGTTTTTACAAAGGAAAATCCAATTTCTTCTCTCAGGCAAAGTTCTTCTCCCTTCTTTCTTCGGGAATTCAGGCCACTGACCCCTCTGAAGGAAACAGATAGGTTTACATCATTAACGGTCATAGTGGTGACGAAAATAATGTGTAACAGAGAGCCCCCCAAAGTATGAAGTTAGAACAAAGTGATAACTGATATATTTTTTCGAATGTGTGTAAGGAACAAGGGACAGTTGGTCGGAAACCTGCCAACAAACAAGGAAATACAATACAATAATATATCATCACTGAGGTAGGAATTCCCATACTCAAAATACAAATGACTCAAAGCATAAATGCTGACATGCGAAGATCCATGTCAAGTAAGATAGGTCACGGCCACCAAACATACACTGTGGATCCATGCCAATATGACTCAAATCTGAACATAGCCACCAAAAATACATTGTGGATCTATGTGTTAAAGACTCAAATTTGAACATATCTATGAGACATACAATGTGGATCTATGTAACAGTACACTGAATATACTCCAATGCAACCTGAATCTATCTGAAAATATTTAGGGTCTTCATCTCCACCACTCTATAGTACAAATCTAACCATGCGAATACATGTACTGAAGTCGAACATGGTAGAAACCACTTGATTACCGGTCATTAGTGTATATCGTTAACAAGTGAGAGGGAAATCACAATTGATGTCAATGACTCCCAAGGTACTCTGGTACAATCCAATGAATGTGAATTAATGAGTTGTGGTCAAACACTCGGTGAAACCTTTCGATCAGGGGTCAATAATGAAAACCCACTTTCAAAAGCAAGGAAACCTGCCAATGAGGCATGCAAGTTCCAGGGTACCAATTAGTTTCTAATTCTAATTCCTGGATAATGAGTTGAAGTCGATAGGAAAATATTCGTCATAGAAGGGCCTTAATGTATCCCACATCAATGACATGAAACGGGTAACAAGATTTAAAGTAGATCAGAGTAACAAGTGATTCAGGACTGAATTCGGGATGGTCAATGCAATGGAATGCTTAAGGACTGCAAAAATGGTCGACGCAATAGAAGGATTTCTGGGTTGAACTTGTCTTTGAACATATTGACGACCCGACAACTGTCTTGGAAAGACTGATTCAAAAACAGGGACCACTGACCAATTTGTAATCTTATAAAGGAGTATGATCAAGAGACAAGTGGATTTTCCCAACCTAGACACAATGCAAGTGAAAGGGTGCCATGTTCAAAGGTGACTCTTCCATGGAATACAGGTTTAGACACATTTATTTCCCAAATTTTCCCCCACCATTTTTGGCGAGTACCTCTTTATTTTTACGCAAGCTTTTGGAGGATAACATATGATTGTTGATGTAATCTCATCCTTCAGATGAGTCCCTTGGAGTATATTTAACGACCCCTAAGAAGGAGTGGTTCGGTCTCATATGGGCCTTTCAATGTTTGTTTTACGAGTCCAAAGAAATAAAACTCAGGGGTTTTTTATGTTTAGAGAGTCTGAAAAACACTTAAAGAGAACTCTCTTAGTTCCTTTTTCATAAGTTAGTCCGATGAGACCCTAAAAGAGATAAACTATCGCTCAACATACATTCTTTCTAATACTTTAACGAGCATGAAAAGAACAAGATCGCTCGATAAGATTTTCATGTTTAGAGAGTCTAAAAAAAGCTAAGAGGGAACTCCAGGGGGTTCCTTTTTCGTATAACCTTTACAAGTCCAAAAAAGTGATAAAAGTATACTCGGTTACATTCTCATGTATTTACGAGAACGAGAAAGAACAAAGACTAAGTTCGGTAACTTATTCTCATGTATTTACGAGCATGAGAAAGAACAAAGACTAAGCTCAAGATTTTTTTCATTTTTACGCAAGCTTTAAAAAAAAAAAAAATTGTGCTTGGGATATATTTTATTTTTTAACAAGCTTAAAGCTAAAACCAAACACTATGCTTGGACCTAACTTCATTTTTACACAAGCTTGAACCATAGAAAACTATGCTTGGACTTCCCAACGCATAACACAGTGATGGTTGGTACTTAGCCCCCAAATTAAGAAACTAGTGGCTCAACTTCATCATGAAGTTCAAAGGCTAAGGAAAATGCCCCCCAAGCTTCGTTTCATCCAACTACAAAGGAGAATGAAATGAAGTTTCAAATACTAGATGAAGGACTTGACTCAAACAGAGAGGGGGAACAATCCGTTTCATTTTTTAATGAGCTTGAAACAAGAACAAGAACTATGCTTGGGAATCCAGGTTCAATCCCCAGACCTCTGTTTCATTTTTTAACGACTTTGACACATAAACAAGAACTATGCTCGTAAGCTTTGTTTCATTTTTTAACGAGGTTGCTACAGAGACGCAAAAATTTTCCTCGCAGTTGGTTTCATTTTTTAACGAGCTTGAAAGTAGAAAACCATGCTCAAAGATGGTTTCATTTTTTAATGATCTTGAAATCAGAAAAGCACGCTCAAGGCTGGTTTCATTTTCTAATGAGATTGAAATCAAAAAAGCATGCTCAAGGCTGGTTTCATTTTTTAATGAGATTGAAATCATAAAAGCATGTTTAAGGCTAGTTTCATTTTTTAATGAGATTGAAATCAGAAAATCATGCTCAAGGCTGGTTTCATTTTTTAATGGGCTTGAAATCAAAAAAACATGCTTAAGGTTGGTTTCATTTTTTAATGAGCTTGAAATCAGAAAAGCATGTTGAAGGTTGGTTTCATTTTTTAATAAGATTGAAATCAGAAAAGCATGCTCAAGGCTAGTTTCATTTTTTAATGAGATTGAAATCAAAAAATCATGCTCAAGGTTGGTTTCATTTTTTAATGAGATTGAAATCAGAAAAGCATGCTCAAGGCTAGTTTCATTTTTTAATGAGCTTGAAATCAGAAAAGCATGCTCAAGGCTGGTTTCATTTTTTAATGAGCTTGAAATCAAAAAAGCATGGTTTCATTTTTTAATGAGCTCGAAATCAGAAAAGCATGCTCAAGGTTGGTTTCATTTTTTAATGAGATTGAAATCATAAAAGCATGCTCAAGGCTGGTTTCATTTTTTAATGAGCTTGAAATCATAAAAGCATGCTCAAGGCTGGTTTCATTTTTTAATGAGCTTGAAATAAGAAAAACATGCTCAATGTTGGTTTCATTTTTTAATGAGATTGAAATCAGAAAAGCATGTTCAAAGCTAGTTTCATTTTTTAATGAACTTGAAATTAGAAAAGCATGCTCAATGCTGGTTTCATTTTTTAATGATCTTGAAATCATAAAAGCATGCTTAAGTTCTCTTCTTGATCACGTCTTCCAAGAGGACAGTGCTCTGGAAAGACACCATGTCAAGGGACAAAAAATCGGTCATGGCCTCCAAGAGATCTTCATTTTATGGAAGAAACACACTCTGGAAGGAACACAGGTCAATGTTTGCGATAGGGGTAAGGAGGTCAGGCTCCAATAGCTCTATCGAAGAGATCACCATGTCAACTCTCGGATACAAGTCATTGTCATCGGCAGTGGAAGGCATGGGAGACAACGCCATAGAATTGACTTGTGGCAGGGGCGATATCGACTGCATATACGAACCGTTTAGGGAAGTCATTGAGTTGATGGTCAAGCCAGGGCTAACAAACGAAAGTTGATCAATAGTTACCATTCTTCCATCGTGCAGGAAATATATCACATAAAAAAGAGTGGACACAATAACTTTCATGGCATAGACATAATCTCACCCAAGGAGTAAATCAAAATCCAAGGGGTCTTGGACTACCATGACATCAAGAAAGACAGTTTTCCCTCCCAAAGTTATGAGAAACTGAGGAAGAATCCCTAAAGGGTGACTGGTTCTTTTGTTGAAAGAAAATAGAGTTTGGGTAACCGACATGAGCTTAGGATAACCCAAATCTTTCCAAGCAAGAGAGGACAAAATACTAACGGACGACCCTTCGTGTATAAACATCTGAGGAATGTCCCGACCATAAACCTGTACTGTAATCTTGAAAGGAATGTGAGAGGGAAGACATGGTTCAGTTAGCACACCCCAATTAAAAAGGATGGACTCATAACATTGAGGGGGTTCTATGGGAGGAGGAGGAATACCCCCGAGCACGGTATATTCTTTGTCGATGAGAAAAACATGGGCAATATCAGGTTTACTCTCCAGCGGGAGAGTAGGATCGACCGATGATGAGATCAGATCGACCACTTGGGTTTCACTCTCTAACGGGAGATGGGATTGATCGAGGATGGGATCGGATCGACCACTTGGGTTGCATTCTCCAAGGGGATAATGGGGTCGATGGGTGGAAACGGATCGACCGCTTGGTCAACTGGTTCAACTAAGGATGTGACCAGATTGACTACCTAATCAGCTGGACTGATCGACAAAGGGACCCGATTGATCATTCCATCAACTATAGGTGGGTAAAGAGTAAGCTTGCGATAAGCATCTGGAAGTTGAGGCTGGGGGATAGTCATGTCTTCTAATAATTTTGAGGCTCCATCCATATAAGGGAAAAGGTGAGTTAGATGAATCCCTTTGCATAACATACACGAGAACTTGACTCTACTTTTATTTTTCCCAATAGTATCTTGACTAGTTGACGAGAGGTCATCAACATGTTGTTCAACCACTGATGACATGGGTTGGAGAGGGTGTGTAGACCATGCTTCTATAATCTTGGATAGACTAGGGAAATCCTTAAGAAGATGGATACCCTTGAAAAGCATGCAAGGGTATATGGGTTTACGGGTTGTTTTAGTGATATTTACATCATCAACACTCCCAGCACGATCAACAGTAACTAGTTTCTTTCCAACACGTCTAACAGTGGTTGGAAGTTTGGACCCTTGCTTATTTTTCTTTTTCTTATTCTTCCTTTTCTTCTTCTTCTTATCCATCGAGTTACTATCTTTAGAGCTTTCACTTGGTGAAGAAGATGAAATGGAAGAAGACCTTACAGGTGAAGAAGGTGAAGAAGATCTTACTGGAAAAGAAGGCGAAGGATCAAAATGAAGTTGATGTTATTAGGGGGAAGTGCTTACAAATGAAACACTAACTGCATTTGGGACTACCTGAGTGGAAAACAACCACACCGACAATCCAATCATTAGGCCTAGAAGGCTCAAAGTAGCAACGTGAGGAGGACCAACGTTTCCATAAGAAGGAAAAACAAAAGGTTCCCCTAGAGCAGGGGTTCCTTCATTGGTCGTTTCAGGAACTGACGCCATTAGATAAATATCCAACCTAGATTCTGCTAGGGAAAACAAACAACACATGCTAAAAATCTAGTAAGCAAGCAAGCAAAAAAAAAATTCTCACAATGAACTCACTAGTTGGTGATGAAATCCAACGTTGCGGGATCAAAGTAAGAAATGGATAAGACAGAGAGGGTTAAAAATTTATGTTGAAAACCTTCTTAACGAACTTATGCCTTGGTGAAATCTCCAACACATAATCGTGGGTATACCTTCCAAGGAGCCCAAGTGAGTTTGGCCAACATCAATTCTAGGTACCGTGAAGACTTGCCCCTCCACGGTCACCTTGTGTAAATAACCTAAAGAGAAAGGCCACTAAGGTTACCAATTACTACATTGATGCCTCGAGAAATAGTCGACAGTCCGATCCACGCACAAAGGCAGAGTATCTAGCCCGAAATCAACTTGAAAAGCTTCCACAAATCATTGTGGGTACCTTCAAGTGACTCACATAATACACGCAATCTCTACATCAAGACCAACAAAGTAGGGTGATTAACTCTACCAATCTCAATGCGACCTCGTGATTGAACCTTGTGTGAGAAGGGCTTCCCAGGCAAATTGTAATAAGTGGATTTCACCGCTCCCTAACTCAAGATTCTATGCTTGTTTGCAGCTTTGTAAAGTTATATTTCACACCTATTCCAAAGCCCTACAACTAATCTAATGTAGGTTTGCTACCAGAAAATATAAAAATGTCTAATCAATTTTTATAAGTGCTTTATTTTATGGTTGTTGTTACTCAAGAGGAAGATGGTGTGGACAATATGGTGTTTTGACTGACTCAAAAGTTATGCAAAGAGATGAAGATGCAATCTTTTCATTTCGATGAAAACTATGCTATGAGAAGGAGAAAACATTTATCATTCCCATATGTCTAATGTCCCAAAATTTTAAAACTCATCAATATCAATATTCTCAAGAAATGATAAAAAGAGACTATACACCAATGCATGATTCATAGCCCTAAAAAATTTCAGAATTTAAGACCAAAAATGCCAAGAATCATACAATTTTGCTACTTCAAATGCAAGGAAGCCCCCAATCTAATATAAGGAAATAAATTGCAATTTTTTGTTTCAAAGAGACACTAAAACGAATAGCAAATCACTTCAAAACAAAAACAACCCAAACTAAGTTTCTCTTTTAACATGATTTATTTAGAAAAAGAAGTATTCTTTCACTAAACAATTCTAAAGAAAAACGATGCTTTGTAACGAAAAGACACTCAAATCAAGAGACCAAATCTTTCAAAAAAAAAGAAAGCAAAGATGGATAAAAGCAGTTTCAAAGCTGCCAAGCAGATTGTAAAAAGATCATAATAAAATCCAAAAATTCACCCCAAAACCAAATCCAAGGTCTAGGTAAGGAAAAAACCATCAAAAATCAAAATTTTCACAATTTTCACAGGTTGTAGACTAACATAGTGCGGAAGTCACTGATTTCCGTAGGTTAGATATGGGTAGGGTGCAGAGTTTCCGCATTGATCTAAACAAGTAGGGTGTGGAAATCATAAGTCGTCGCACTGTCCCTCAAGGTAGGATGTAGAAATCAAAGTAAAAATGAAAAAATAAAAAGTAAGAAGGTTTTTTTCCAGTGTGGTTTAACAGTCAGAGAGTCAAGATGGATATCCCAGTGACTCATAAAATAGAATCCAAGCAATCAAAGCAAGAAATCAAGGAAAACTAGGAAAACAATCTGTTCCCCAATGGAGTCGCCAATTTTGTTGTAGGATAAATCGGTAAATGCGGACATAAACTAATCTCCCTAGATCCACCCAGATCTAGAGCAAAACAAGACAGGACATGGCGTTTTCCCTAGGTTATAATCATTGAATCTATCATCAAATAAAGGATGATTGACATACCTTTGAATATTGCTTCCTTATGTCTTTGTTTTCCCTGCTTCGCTCCGATGCTCTTGTGTAATTAGATATGTAATGACACAAACCAACCAAAGTGAAAGAAACAATAGTATGTTCAATGAAAACTTAAACATGTGATCAAGGAGTCATGTAATAAAATGAGAAAGATTTTATGAGAAAGAAACATGCCACTGTATTATATAATATGAAAGAATGATACAACCAGATGCCTTGATGTTGTCAGGTTCCTTCCAACAGTTTCTTGCTTCCCACACACTTCTTTCTCCAAGGATTCTGAGACCATGGATCTGATATCTACTCACAATCTATCTAGAAAAAGAAAAGATCAAAGCCAATATAACCAAGCTAACAATCTCAAGCCAAATTCAACTAACTTTCTCCATGAGAGATCCTCTCCTTTTATAAGATGAAGAGGATAAGGTGAGTAGGTTAGGATGATCCCACTAAATTATGAAAGCGAGTAAGATCCAAACCGTTCAGAGGCCACCTCACCATAGAATCCTCTCCTTCTAGAACCATCGAGAAAATGCTTGTTTTTCCCACATACGAAGGCCACCGCACCCTAGCTGTAATGCAACATGCAGAAACTCTGTGACCTAGCTATAGTGAAACCTGTGGAAATCAGACATTTTCGCACCCTATGTATAAAGCAACCTGTGGAAATCCTCCTTAATAGCGTTTTTACAAATGAAAATCCAATTTCTTCTCTCAGGCAAAGTTCTTCTCCCTTCTTTCTTCAGGAATTCAAGCTACTGACCCCTCTGAAGGAAACAGATAAGTTTACATCATTAATGGTCATAGTGATGACGAAAATAATGTGTAGCAGAGAGGAATAAAGAGAGTTTGAGAGGGGGAGAGAGGAAGAAAAAGAGAGTGAGGGACAGGGAGATAGAGAGGGGGGGTAGAGAGTGAGAGATTGAGTGGAAGGGGGGAAAAGAGGAAAGGGGGGTTAGATAGATGAAAATAAAGCAAGTGGGGGAGAGAGCGGGGGTTAGATGCAAGAGGTAAATATAGAATGAGATATAGATGGATTGTTTGAGAGTGTGATAGCGTGGGAGAGGAAGACCAATAGGGGGAGTTAGAAAGAGAGAGGTGGGAGAGAGAGAGTGAGAGTGAGACTAACAAAGATGAGAGAGAAAGAGGTAGTATATGTAGGATACAAAGAGGGTAGATATAGTGGAAGGGATGGACAAAGGGGAAGTGAAAGGAGGAGAGAAACAGAGAGAGAGAGGAGGAGACTTGGAGAGAGAGAGAGAGAGAAAGGTGGGGGAGGGGAGGGAAAGGGAGAGAGAGAGAAGGGTGGGGAAGGGCAAGGAAAGAGAGAGAGAGAGAGAGAGAGAGAGAGAGAGAGTCGAAGAGGCATGATATAAAGAGGGATTCAAACATTGGTTGTGAATAGTGAATATCGAATCAACTATAATATTATGCTTATATTAAAATAAAAATGCAAAATCAACGTACCATAATCATCATTAAATCATGTGAAATTATTATTAAACTGTAGGTGAATAGTCATATCCATAAAATATCATTATAAAAAAATACGTATATGCATAATACACTTAGGGATTGGGTGTGCATGGGGTTAATGGTAGAGTATAGGTTATGTGTATGCTTAGATGGAGCTAGGGAGGTCTAGGTGATGGTTGTTGGGTATGTGTTATATTCTTTTCATGACTAGTTCGAGTGTTTTCTACGTTGCACTGGGTGCAAAAGGGGGTTTGAGGGGGGGCCACTAGGGCCCCCCTTTGAAGGTTACATGGGGCGATATCCCCCCTGCATGGGGGTTCGGGGGTAGTGCCCCCGAGAATTTTTTTTGCTGGGGAAACATGTTGCATTTTTGCCTCATTTTCATGTCCATTGTTGAGTAGTTTTTCAACACATGTTTTTTTCCGACGGTTTTCTATTTTAGGTTAAGGAATTAGGGTTGTTGACTAATATAGATCATTGGGTTAGTGTAATGATCCCAAGCCAAATTCTTTCTTGGAATCACTAACTACTACTAATTTATTGAGTTTTTAAGTGCATACAAGATTCATCAACACATGGAGATCACAATATATTCAAGATGTAGAAGCACAAGCAAAGATCTGACCTTTTTATTATGAGCAATGAAGATCAATACAATAGATGGCCATTCTGGCATAAACCTCAGATGGCCGTACAAGAAATAGATATGAGCTGCTACAAAATGATCCCGACAATACAAAATGAGCCTCCAAAGGCTGGATATACAATGAAGACTAAATCAAGCAGATTTGAGCCGTACTAATGCTCAACCTCTAGGCTAGAAAGTGCCACGTCCTGCTAGAATGCTGAAGCCCTGAATAATTCTACCCTACTACCAAAAGTGTCCAATCATCCCGAGAAATATGCCAAATTATAGATCGGGCAACTGCAAGAAAAACCCAGATGTCCAAATTCCCAAATCCACTCTTAAACTTCGTAGATCTGAATTCTCCACTAAATGGTGTGCCCCACTAGATGATTGAAACCCTAGCTGGTTTGACCCTGATGAAGGAGATCTCCAAATGATCTGAAACTCTCCAAGAATATAGATCGGGCGATGGTAAGAACAACCCAGGTGCCCGAATCTCCAAGATCCCTCT
>ML791905.1:309488-342789 GCA_009831015.1 Picea engelmannii
ATACTTGCGTGCAAGTGACCCGGTTATAGTACATGGTAATTGTTTTGCTCATGGATTTTTATGATGATGTTGATGGTTGTGATTTAATTTTATTTGATGTATATGTATTGACAAATGCTATTGACGAGTTTTACCTGAGTGTGAAGGACACTTGATAGATTGTGGATGATGATGGCATCAATCAACCTCCTTGGACACCAAATTGAGTTAGGGAGTGGATTGTATTGGTTTGAGTATTTCATTTATGAATATGTGACATATGATCGATTATAGTATGATTTGTATGTGGATCATTGGTAGTGTTTCGTTGATGGATGCAGGCTGACGAATGCTTGTTAATATGACTCAGATAAGGAGTAAAGAGGCTATGCACATAGACCAGATATTGAGGGAGATATGTGGCAGCATCCCTGTGACACCCTACTAGCACTCCCGTTGTGGCTCGAATTATAGGTGAAGGATTACCTAGTTTCAGAGGTCCACAATGTCATGAGGGTAGACTGAAACATTCGCTCACAAATATTCCTAATTGGCGCACAATAAGTTACGGTCTTTATTCCTTAGAATCCCTTAGTCCTTCACAAGGTCTCCTGAATGAAGTGTTGACGCTAAGGGTTGGACAACTACCAAAACCAATCTAAGGCGAGTGACACCCTTGGAGCACAGAGTGTGTCTTGAAGGGCACGTCACAAAAGTAACACTTGAGTCAATGAATCTAGGTAGCCAAAAAACCCTTGAGAAAATAATTAAACCTTGTAAAATCTTTAAACATTGTCGGATTTAATTAATTAATTAAGGATTGGAATTATTAATTTTACATCCCCAAATGAAAGTCTAAGCCTATTCAAAATTTAAGCCTAAGTCTAAGTTTGGGTAAGAAGACTAAAACTAAATTATAAATTAATTAAAAAGGGGATGAAGTAAATCAAGTTAAGAATTAAAAAAGTGAAATATATCTAAAGATTTGATAAGGCACATGTGTGGAAGAAAATATTAAAAGGGAGTTAAAAAATGAGAAAGAAATAAAGAAGAAAGAATGTGTACGCATAGAAAGGTATCTAGAGTCTAGTTAACACTAGTCTAACTAGAAGAAGACTCCTATTTTAACTCAACTCAGATTTAGTAAGGCGTGAGTCATTAATTGAAAATAAGGGGAATAAAAAGACAAATAGGAGTGATTTAAGGAGCGCTTTTAGGATTCATGAGGAAAATTGAATTTAATTAAAATAAAATGTGGAATTACTTGTGTAATTTGGGGAAAGGGTGACAAGTATAAGGGGGAAATGATTCTAATTTATCTAATTAAAAAGTGAATTAATTGTGCAAGTGAGGAGTTGTCATTAAGGAAAATCCTATAAATAAAATGGTAAAGAGGGTAAAGTGATCACACTAGTTATCGATAAAGTTATGCTGTCGAATTATTTTTAAATGGTTTCACTTGTGAGAGTTGGGATTCCCATCTTGAGAGAGAGTGGTGGCTCTACCTTGCGATGCGAGCTTGGAGCTAGAGTATTTATGGTTGTGTACGTGGCCCCTTTGTGGCTCGAAGGGATAAGAATGAAGAAGAGTACCCCTAGCATTGGTTGGGAGGTACCAGTGAAGTTTCTACAATTAGCAAGTGGGAGATCCGAAAGGAACACGATCGTTGAGGAACATTTTCAGCATCGTTGTCCACGGTTACGTAATTTCTCATCTGAGTTTGAATGTAAAAGTTTAATTTGCATATATATATATATATATATATATATATATATATATATATAGTTTTATTGCAAAGTTGTATTAAATTAGGATGTTAAATTATGCGAGTTCAATGGTTGGTTGTGGGATATGGAAGAAAAAATTTAAAATGTTATGAACTAAATTTTAATTGAATGCATGGAATTTGTTTTCTATGTTCTCCCTTACAATCCATAGGAGTTTAACGTTATGTTGTAACAAGAATGCTTATTATTGTCTGACCACAGTTCTGATCTACTTCTTAAAACTCTTACTTGATGATCGATAACATTAACTAACTTCCATGAGATTGGAGTCCTTCGAAAATTACTTCCATTGTGTAATCACTTGATTTTTTCTGGATTGAATTCGTGGTGGCTATCTTAGATCGATATTGATGCGTCTATGTGTGGAAAGAGTATTTTAATGTGGCAAGTAGTCCTTCGCCATTTGTTAAATGGCTTCCAGCGATTGCATTCTGAGATTTTACTCCCTCACTAAATTGTATGGGTGTGCTTAAGGAATAATGTCTTAAGTTTCATATGGGAAGGATTGTGTATTCCATGAGGATGCACAAGGGAAAGATCCTGGCGAATGAAGGACCCTCGGATCCTTGCTTTTGAAAATTTTGGCATTTTTTCAATTTCTGCTAAAACCTTGGTCAGTTGCCTGAAGTGAGACTTCGTCTCTCTGCATCCAATAAAGCAATGGGGATTACTTCGATTCGATTCGAGACTGGTACTTTAAATTCTGCGTTTTATTTAAGTCAGAATCCCCTTTCTTTCCCTAGGCGTTCAATCCAAATTAGTTGTTGACGTAGCTCGAACCCTGTTGTCGTTGGGATGGGTGTGTAATTTATCACTCCAGAAATTCGTAGTCCCACTGGGGAGGAAGCGCCTGGGTAAGTTGTTTAGTTATGGAGTTAAAGGATAAATCCCTACCTAAATTTTTTGGAGGATACGATCGCGCACCTTACAGACGGAGGATCGTTCATGTTGATTTTTGTTTTTAAGAGAGAGAGGGGTTGTTCAATAATTCATGATTTCACCCTGATTGACTAGTGTGTGATGCTTGGGTTCTTCCCCTCATCCTGAGATGCTTGATTTTCCTTTAGCGTCCGATTGCATGTTGGAAATTAGGCTTAATTTGTAACCATACTACCCGCGTAGTAGCTGCCAACCTCGGAACAACCCGAAGTTTTAGTTACACATTTGTTGTCCCATCTTTTTACTCGATTTATCTAATCGTTTTGGATCAGGGTAGCAATTATATTTCTTTCCTAACCTAGAAGTTCATTTCGATTGGAAGTTCCATCAATTCCAGTAACACTAGGACTCTGGTTCACATTATCGCACTTGATATTAACTGCCGATAAAGTTTCCCAATTCATATAGAGGCACTCGCCAACGCGAATGTTTATAATTTTCCCATGTGCGTTGTGTATACAATCGATTTAATAATGCCATCTTTTGTTTTCTTGTCATTAGAATACTCTTTCTTGTGAATCGTTGAGGTATCACCGCTACGTTTCCATCCCAACAACAGACTTGAATTGAAGTCTTTTCCTCCTAAAGCACAACAATCAATTAATTACCTGTTTGTTGCATGTAGGTGAGAGCCTCTCTTATTTTATTGCTGAGATTTACTTCAGTTCTAACAAGAATGGGGGACTAAGCAGCCTTGGGTTTGCTCCACTTGTTTCATGGATTTTATAAGACCTGATCTAATAATATATATATATATAATACATCCTTACATAGGGGCATGTAAGTTAGTTATGAATACCTTATCCTTCCTTATTGTCCTTGATGATTGATATCCTTACCTTTATAATGGATATGTGGATGGAATATGAGTTCTATCTATACTACGTAATATATTGATCCTTTAAATCTTCTATAGGGATATGTACTTTGTTGATTCACTATCAATTAATTGATTTTAGTTCTTTATATGTGAATATAAAAGCAACTTACAAATTTTTATATACCGCGTATCCATATTTGACCTTCTTATAGTTCTTTTAATTAGATATGTAAATAACTTGAAACCTTTACTTATTGCTCGTTATGATTTGACTTTTCTTATTTTTTAAATTTGATATGCAAGAATGGTATTGAACTCTTATTATATTGATAATAAGATATTCCGTTGTATTAAGATATAATTATAGTTGATCTATATGGGGTTGTTTTTGGATGAAGCACTTGATAAAGACACTTGACCTTGAAGGAAACTGACTTGACACGTACTAATGACAGGTATAAATAGATCTCCATCTGTGACTAAGAATGTACTTATACTCTTGCGACTGTTGTTAATCCTCATGTATTATTCTTTTACTCAACTTACACTTATCATTGCCTAAATGATTGATTGAGTAATTAGGTTCTCTTGCGCCATTAAAATAATGTTGATGTATGATTGATTGAGTAATTGGATTATCTTGCACCATTAAAATAATGTTGATGTATGATTGATTGAGTAATTGGATTTTCTTGCGCCATTAAAATAATGTCAATGTATGACTAATTTAGTAATTAGATTAGTTTGCGACATGAAATGATGTTGATATATGACTGATAATATAGTATGGAGTTATGAGTTTTGATTGATTAAGGGACTTAGATACCTCCTTGTTTCTTAGAAAAGTCGCCAGTCCTGAGACCTTAAATGGTCAAAATCAGTTGGATGAATCTTGGAATTGAGCGTTGCTTATGTGTCTTGGAGGTCCTAACCATGCAGGATAGGTTGGGTGAGTAGTTTTTTATATATTCAATGACATGGATGGTCACTTATAGTAATTGGATTCAGTTGATCCTGATGTGTTGAATTGCATTGCTCCTTATGTTTATGTGTTGATTATGCATCGCTATTAATTATGTTAATGCATTGATTATGTCATTATTAAATTATGATGATGGGTCACTTGTGATGCTATTAATTATATTGTGACGATTTTAATATCCTAATGCGAATTAAAAAAAAAATACCTATTGTACATCACGATTGTTGTCATAATAGTGGGGATGTTACATATGGTATCAGAGTGAGGTTCAACCCCGCGACTTGGGATCTTTACGCCTTCCATTGTATTAAACTCTTGATTAATAAATCATCGCTAATTAAAATTGAAATGTGTTTGTGCAGGTAATCATGGTTAGAGGACGTCATTGAGGTAGACAATGTGGTGCTAGGGGAGGAGGTGTGATGCCTCTAGTAACATCCACGGCAGAGGGGTTGTAACACCCTGGGTTTTGAACCCCATTTTAAATAATGTATTGTTACAATGTTGAGAGGCCAGAGTGCCCAAACAATTATTAAAAAGGCCAGTGTGCCCAAGACATTTAATGTTTTTTATCATTATTAATAATAAATGCACGGCTGGATGCTAGACGGACATGGACTAGACTTATAGGGGGCTATGATTCCACAAGAGAGGCAGCTTGAGGGCTAAGTGTTTATTCCTATTTTTTATTACCCTTTTTGTCTAAGGAAGGGGATTGGTTACATGAGCTTCTTGGGGAAGGACAACAGGTTCTTGATCCCCCACAAGAGATACATAAACACATCCTTGGTCTGATTGTGGGGTTGTTCATGGGTTGTCGATCATTGGTCGATGGTCCCTGGTCATTGTTCGTTCGACTGATGGCTTGTTCATTGATTTCCTGTATGTTCCTTACACACTTACCCATTCATTGATCCATCTATCATACAACTCTTGTCTTGGGGAAAGGGAACAGAACTACTGAAGAATTAGCCACAGGATAGTTGGTTGTAATGGTCACTAGTGAAATCTAGCCATGACCTGGGGCCTGCATGTTTGAGATGCGTTGGCCTATGCCCTATTTTTCTCACAACTATGAGTCCTAAGAGTTCTAGCTTTCAGATTTTGGAACAACTGTGCTGGAGGACCCAAAATAAAGGAGAGGGACTACGTGGAAGAGAAGGGTAGAGGTCCATTCTCTTGGGGCGGTATAGGCTGGGTACAAGAGAGTTGGGTATTTGGATTGTTGTGGGTGTTGGGAAACCTGTGAGAGATTGAGGGCTAACTGGTTTGGGAAACCAAGTAACACTCTGGAACCATCCTTGTGGATTCATAATCCTAGCTCAGGGGTGATGCTATTGTTGAGATTTGGAACAGTAGTGTCTACGGTTGGGTGGAAAATCCTTGGTTTGCAGCTAGTTGGTGTCACCTTTTTATAAAGATAAGTTCTCTTTGTTGTAATATTATTATCTATGTATGAATGCATTTTTCATTGTATATTTAATTATCTTTTAATTCAATCTTTATACTATGCATGCTTGCTGACTATTGTTGTGCATGTCGTTAATGTATTTTTCTTTTATGCATCCTTAAATTTAAAAAAGGTATCATAAGAGAAAGAAGTCCAAGGGCGGGCTTTAAGGTAGCATGCCCCGACCTGTGGGTGGTTGGGGATGTTACAGGGGTCTAACCCCCAAGGAGAAGAACAAGTCATTGGACATGAGCATATTGCTGTGGAGGGTGTGGTTGGTTTGATGAGGTCCTTCCAGAGGATGCCAGAGGCCTTGATTAATCGACTAGATAGAGATGAGGCCAGTGTGCTTGTACCCAATGAGGGTTCACGACACGCTCTAGATGGCAGTGGTAACATTCACAGAGAACTCCAAAAGGTTAAGTTTCTTGAGTTCATCGGTGCCACGTACAACTCAGTCGCCGAGGCATGGTTTGAGAACATGGCGATGTGATTTTCACTTCGTGATTATACCTCCAACATGAAGGTCTGTATGGCAGTGTTTCAGCTGAAGGGGAGTGATCTTATGTTAAGATCTAATATTGGCTCATTACCCCTTAATTTGGTCATATTATATTAGTAATGTTATTTTATTTATGTCGACTTTAGGCCATTAGTTGTAATTATACCTCCTAGTCTCCTATATATACCAAGGAGACATTTTCATTTTGAATCATCTTGTACTTGAAAATTTAAGTGGGGTAAAAGGAGGTTGCCCCCTCGAAGAGGCTTATTATCTGAAATTATCTCTTTTTCAAGGCGTTGAGTACTTTTCCTGAGGTTTGTCTATGCTATATTGATGTTTGGTTCTTAACATCTTATTTAGTGGAAGATGATCCTACTGCAAATAAACATGTTTGTCGAAGACGTGTCATGGGAACTGCTCGAGGAACGGTTCTGGGAGAGGTATTTGTCAGAGGAATTCATTGAATGCCAACTCAATGAGTTCAACTCCTTACGACAGGGTAGTCGTACGATGCTGAAGTATGAGTCCATATTTATGGACCTACTTTGGTATGCCCTGCATCTGAACACGGAGAAGTTGAATTTCAACAAGTTTTTGTTTGGCCTTAACTCCAACATTCATGCGAAGGTGAGGATCCTAATGCCTCAAACGATGCATGATTTAGTCCAAAAGGCCCTCATAGCTGAGGAAGAGTTGACCAGTGGGGGTCAGGGTAGGACTCCTGCAAGACCGACTGGACAGACGAAATCCAAAGCGCAGCAGAAACATACACCGACCAGACATATATCAGGGTATTGAGATACATCTAGAGGAATCGCATTCATGACACCTCGATGATTATATCTTTAGCAGAGGACTCCCTACATAGGACCACCGCATCAACAACAACGTCGCCTGTAGAAAAAACATTTTAGGCTTGTTCAACAAAATAGACTAGGAGCTTAGGCTATTAGGCCAACAACTTCTACTTTGGGGACCAGGAGTACTAGACCGAAGACCGGATGTTGGACATGTGGAAAGCCACGTTACCAGCGAGACTATCCCATTGAGAAGGATAGAGCGGATAGGTCGACAGGACACACTATAGTTGGAGATTTGGGAAAGGCCCACATGATTCATGCCATGGTGAATAACCACTAGGCCGAGCACCAATCCAATGTTCTTGAAACGTCAGGTACCATCACCGACCAAACTTTTAGTATTTCTTTATTCACCATTTTATGACAGGGAAACAACCACCTTCACACTCCTTAAGGCTCTCCCCCATGTCAAACATTGGTGGGAAACTTACTGGGAGTAAAGCCCCATAGAGGAATCTGGAATATATGGGGCCGAGCCCACTTGGGAATTTTTTGTGGATGCGGCCAAGGAACAATATTACCCTATTGGAAATTATGAGGACCAATACATTATAGGGATCACATTACAGCAAGAAAGGGGCCAAGCAGTGCCAGAGTTCACCAATACCTTCCATACCTTACACACCAACCTAGGTATCAAAGACTCTGAGCGACATTTGGTTCTGAAATACCACGGGGATCTACACAAATACATTCAAACTGAAATGGATTTTCTGTATATCTCATCACTCAGTGTTGTGTATCGATATGTTGTTAAAATCGAGAAAAAATTTAGGTGCTAGAACAAACGGAAGTTTAGATCTGCAAATCTGTAACAACCAAAGTATGAGAAAGACGACCCTAATAAAGAGCTTCCTGAAAAACCAGTCTAATCCACAAGAAAAGAAGGGTCATGGGAAGATGAAGAAGGACACCGAAAAATGGTGTGATTTCCAAAAAATCCCCTGGCACAACAATGATGAATGTTTCTCAAAACAGTCATTGGTGCCTGATATCAAAGACAGTGAGTCAAACCCTAATTCAGAATCTGATTATTAAAAAGATGGTAAAAGACAGATCATCGAATCAGACCCCATTGTTATTGTCGTGACGAGAAAAATTCAACCAGAAGAACCAACAGATCCTGAAGAGGGGGAGTGCCTTTTTCATTCACAGATGTGGGTGAAAGGGACCCCACTGGATTTTATTGTTGATAGTGAAAGCCAGAAGAACCTTATCTCAACAGAGGTCGTCAAACAATTGGGATTGTTGACAACACCACACCCGCAAACATACAACATTGGGTGGATTCACTAGGGATGATATCTTCGTGTCAGCCAATAGTGTTGATTTTAATACGGCATCCAACCCTTCAAGGATGAGGTATTATGTGACGTTTCCCCATTGGATGTCTATGATGTTCTCTTGGGCCATCCATATATGTGGAAGCACCATGTTGTTTATGAGTCTTGACCTCGTAGTGTCATTGTTACTTTGGAAGGTCATCTTTATAGAATACCAGAGGTAATTCTAACTATTGCTCCACCTAAACAGTGCTGCAAGGTAGTATCTCATACTACAAAATTTAGCTTCTTCACAGTTTGTTTAAAGCATGAACAAAAGAACACCACTGTAGCCTCAGTCCAAGAACCTTCTATCCAACCATAGGTTCATGACAACCTTCAACAAGATAAGCAATGCAACTTCTACAACAAGGCAAGCAACTCATCAAGATGCAGATTTAACAAACACTTTTCCCTCTCCCCCGAGCACTCAACGCAATGGAGACCATTTATTCCTAAGGAGGGAGGATTGATCTAGGTGGATATCGATGTCTAACCACCTTTTCCAACTAGCTCAAGACAATTTTCTTGCAATTTTGGTAATTACTATTTTTAGGAGTTTTTAACTTCTGGGGCCATTTTGAGGGCCTAAATGAAGGCTTTTCAAGATTGGGGTTGTCAATGATAGACGAAGGCTCTTATTGAGCCCCCAAAATTAATATCCTTAATGATACCTTTCCAACAAGCTATCATGCGCCCCAAATGGAGATCGTATGCCAAAGTTACGCCCCTGGGAAGTTGATACACTAAAGTACCCAAAACAAGGTCCACAAAATCGTTGGCTTTTCATCTTCTAGGGTTAGGGTTTTGGATTTTTTTTTATGATAAAAATGCCTTTGGGGCCTCATTGTAAAATCATCTTCTTGTGAATGCGAGTAGCCATCACATCTCTTCTCAGAGATAAGATTCTACCATTCTAGCGAGTCTTTCACTATGTATTTTTACAATCTTTGTACATTTTCGCTCATTAATAGAAAATTATGTATTACTGTATCTTTGTGTTTATGGTTGCATATCTGATACATTTATGTTGTATTATTGGATATCTGCAATATATCTGTGCATTTCTTTATTATACCTCTGCTCTCATTCAGTATTGAAAATAATCTAGATCAGCAGGTTAACAATTACTGCAATCTTGGCAAGATCTACTAGCAATCCCTATTTGCATACTATGTGGCCCAACAATATCCCAAAGGGTGTTCCGAAGATGCACTTATTGATATTTAATGATATCTACCACTGCCTGCATCATTCTAACATCAATCACAATAACTCTACATGGTCTTTCAACAAACTATAGATTGTCCAATCGTCTAGATAAACCTCTAGAAACTGGTGGATGAACTCTTTAAATGTAGCTATGACTACTCTGGAAAATATTGCTGGTGCATTTTTCAATCCAAAACTCATGATTGTATACTGGTAGGATCCCCATTCCATGGAAAAAGTGGTCTGCATTGGTCTTCTGGTGCTATCTCTATTTAATGATATCCTGAGAATCTGTCGGTGAATGAATAAGCTTTGTGTCCTCCTACATTCTCCAACGCTTCATCTGTGAAGGGAGTAGGGAACGGTTCATGTAGGAACACATCATTCAACTTCCTTAAGTCAACACATATTTGTATCCCCCCTTTTTTATTGTCCTGAACTACCATTAGGCTTATCCATTCCGATTCTTCTACAGGTTCTATGATTCTAGCTTCTAACATCCTATCGATTTCGGCTTTGACTTTTTTCTTATATATGGGATTCAATCTATATGGTCACTATCTGATCGTTCTTTCCTCAACTCTGAGTGGTATCTTCATTTTTCCTAAATATCCCGTTATGCCTTTCATTTATGTGAATGTTGTTGGGAACATGTCGTTGTACTCATGCAGTAACTATGTTATACTTTCCATTGTTTTCTCATCCCAATAATCTCCAATGCTGGCCATTTTGGGATTCTCAAATATCCCAATGTTTACTTTATTCACCTTTATCAACGCATCAATTAATTTGATTCTAGAGGTGGACCTTCCACTTCTCTCTCACCTTCAACTTCCTCAATCTAAATATCGCGCGAGTCATCTTCATCTAGTGCTTCACCCTGCACGTGGTAGCATGATAGTAGCTCTTTTACTTTTTATCTATTTTGTTGTTTTGATTCTGTCATTAGTTCAAACTCTGATTCTTTAATGAATATCACCCCTCAGATTTGTTTAAGTGTTGCGTCTATGTTGGGGTTCTCATGCTCAAATGAGAAAGTGACAACAAAGTTCTGTTGTAATACTGTCCAAGTCATAGTTCCTCTGCATAGCTCTTGGTCTGCATAGCAGTTTGTTGGGATACCTTCGAATGTGTGAACAAAATGATGGGGCCATTCCTTCGGTGGTGTCATCCCCCATAGCGTTATTCACTTCTCCAAGTGTTCTATTGGTGCTCCCTGTCCGTCATATTTCTCTAGTTGGTTGCTTCCTTTTTCTGCGTCAAACCTAATGCGCAATATACGTTTACATTGGTACCAGTCCTTCATTGTTTCTTTGTGCGCACCACACCATCTTGTAAGTGTTTCCTTGATTTCTATATCCATGGATAAGAGACTCTGATTTTCTAATACTTCATCTTCATACCATGTTAATAATGCTTCTAAGTCATTCACCTCATGGAAGCTGAGAGGTTCCCTTATCTCCATACCTACCATCTTACTGTGCGGTCTATTCTTATGCATCTTCTTATGGAGACTTCGTGTAACCTCTGCTGCCAATTTTCTAAGCCCGTATATAAGTTTGACACACATGATGTGATGCTTCACTAATCCAATACCCCATATACAGTTGTATTCACGTAATATTCATCTCGCGCAATTGTTCTGTACAACTGGTTGATTTCCTCCAGGTCCAAGCAAGTAGGTTCTACAAACCTTTCTCCTTCAGATGGGTCCAATGGCGCAATGAATCTGTATTCTCCTGACTTGAAGGTCATATTACATGTATTTAAGTTGATTATGGCATGGTTATCAAAATCCCAGTCCAAACCTAGCAATGTCGAATAAGGTGTTGTGCCATCCACTATCTCGATTACTTCAAATTCGGCTTTAGTTCGTACTCCATCCAGGTCTACTGTTACCCTTTTCAGTCTCCCAATAGGTAGAACTTTGTGTTGATTTGATAGTTTCAGTTGAAAAGCTGAATATCCTAGTGTGGGTTCTCCCATACATTGCCATGTCTTCTTGGGTAATACATCAACTCTGGATCCTAAATATAGTATGATATCACCCATGTTAAAATATCCAATGTTGGCATTCAGCCTGAATTCCCTACTTGTTCTCCTCCTTGTATATAGGTGATTGACTATTTTCTATTCTAACTTTCCTTCTAATTCTACGCTACATCTTTCTAGCATATTTTGTAATACTTTAACAGAGGATGGACCATTTAGTATTCTGACACATGATTGCAAAAAACCCTTAATGTTACTTACTTGTCCTAGTTGTTGTGGTTTTTCAGTGTGATCCAGCGATGGAGGCATCTCGTACTCTTGTACTTCCTTGTTATGATGGATAGTTGATGTCGATGCAATGTCTGGCTTTAAGAATTCTTATCTAGCTTGCTTGAATATCTCCTTCTCGTTCTATGCATCAAAGTGCTTCTTTGGTTTGAGATTCTTTTTCACCCATTGGTGTTTTATCGACTCTTGTCTTAGTGCGTCGTTTCCTATTTTAGCTCCTCCCTGTGTAACTATGTTGATGTTTCTCCCTTCATCCCTTGGTTCTGTTGAAATCCACTAAACATTATGTTTCTTCTGATTCCTCTTTTCCTGGATCTTCTCTAATAATGTCGTACATTCTTCCGTGTCATGATCTGATGCGGGACAATACATACAAGTCGTTGGTGGAAGTGGAAATTCTCTTGCATAGTGTCCTGGTTGTTGATAGTTGTGACATACCAGTGGTCCTCTACCTCTTCCAAAGACTCCTCTTGCTCTACCTCCCCCTCTGTAGTCGGATCGATCCCCTTATGGCGCGTTATATTGAGGCACTTGGTTATACTACGCGATACTATAATGTGGTTGCATGGTATTATACTATGGTTACTTAGTGTTATATTGTTGTTGTGCAGTGTTGTACGGGGCTGGTACTTGGTTAAATTGAGTTGTGGCTTTCCCAGTCATCATTTCTACCTACACCCTGTATGCATTTGATGTTCTTTCCCTCATCAATTCCATGGTTCTACAGTCTTTGTCATCATGCTCTACTGACTTGAAAAAGTTGCAATACGATCTCTTCTGTATTGTCTGGTACTTATGCATCATTGGGCAGTGGTATGGATCATGACCCTGTTTCTTATAGATCTCATACCATAGTCCTCCTATAAGTAATGGGTTTGGCATTCTTACTGCCATGTACTATGTGAATTATGGACATTTGTTCTTATGGTGTCCTTATGTCCTACATGTGGTACACCAAACGACTTATATTTTGTCCTTACCTTTGTTCTTGTTCAACTAGAACGTTCAGTTCTTCAGATCCTCCTTCAGCTCCTCTATGACTAGATATTTCTTCTGATATTGTTTCTCTTCGATTTGTAGGGATTCTTGTAAAGCCTCTACCTGCGTCTAAAACTTCTGTTGTCACAACAGATACTTCAAGTGTGGTAGCAAAATTAATGAACAGATGCCTATGTTGGATATTTGTCATGACATATTTGTCTTATGATCTAGGCTTCTGGAACTCATTTATCAACAACTTTTTGTTATCTCGAATCGTTCTAGTTGTCCCTGGTAGACTGTTTGCAGCTAAAATCATGTACCGATGTGTGCGATCTCTTAATGTGATAGCTAACTGTACAATTTTAGTGTCTTCGTCTGTGATCTTTTTTTCTTCCCAAATCTTGTCACAGATAAAAAGGTGCTTCTTTGGGTCCTCTGATGCCTCTCCTTTGAATTCTTGTAACTTGATGGTTGGATCATGTTCTGCCATTATGAAGGCTGAAGTACTGCCTCCGCACAATGTAGATACTTGACTACTGCCTCTTGAACTGGCTCCCCCAGTTGTTGTTCCTTATGTAGATGTACTTCCCCTTGTCTTCCTTCTCTCGAAATTTAGTTTTCTAAATGGTGGTGTTCTTCTTGGTGTATTAGTCGCACATGGGTTTATGGGTTCCACAGTGACACTGATATGGATAGGAGTATTGCCTTCTATATCCAGTCTTAGACCTCTTTTCCTCCTCTCAAATGTTGTGTGCAGTATTTCCTCAGTCTGATCCATAGCCCAAACATACTCTACCTCCTCTTCATCACTTAGCAATCCTTCCCTCCCAGCTACGACTCTCTTCTTGGTTTTTACCTTATACTAGCAGGGTACTCCACTACACGTCTTTCCAACGGTTTCTATGATCTTCTTGATCTGGTATTCGTTCATGATAATTGGGTCTAAGGAATCCTCCTTATTTCCTTTATCCCCTTCTCCTTCTATCTCTCCTTTTTCTATCAGTGCTTCCACTCGTCCCCCATGCACGCAGAGAAGTTTAGTTGTCTGACTCCATCAGCATTACACCTTTGTTATATAACAATATCTTAATGGAAGTATATAACGATCCGATGTACCTACCTCGAATTCCATTCAAGAACTCTTGTTCATCTCCGTTGTAGGACTTCACTGTATCTACTCCAAACTCTATGATGAATCCCAAAACAATGTTGTCTAGCCAGAAATCTACTGCACGTGTAAACTTATTATCAACTCATTGTAGCAGCACGATCTCTTTAGGATTTCACTCTAGCTGTCTGATCTGATTCGTAGGATGGTTTTATTTCAATATTTTTATCCACTCCTGCAATATGTGTGGGAAATCACAGAAAAATACTTCATGCAAGTCAGTGAATACGTACTTTTCTGGATATTTGAGCGATGTCAACTTCGTCTTTCTGTTATCTTTCTACACAAACTCCAACTCCTTTATCGTCAACCAGATTTCTATCTCTTCCTTCGTGGGATTCCACAATCTCAACATCCCTTTTTTAGATTTTCATTCTCCTCAGCATCTTGTGATCTAATCTGACGTTCTTCTAACATGTCATGCACAAATCTCATATACTCAATCCCATTTTATTCCACACAACTGGCAACATAACCATTTGTTGGTTTTTATTATCTACACTTCTATTGGTCTTGAGGATTCCTTATCAGATATCCTGATTCTAATTGACCATCACATATTGAACCTGGTTCAAAACTAAGAAGCTTCCCAACAAAATCCCTTTAAAACTATCGGCCCCTCTGGTAACCTAGAAGGAAACACAACAGACAGAGTGTATTGGACAGTCTCACCCAAGATAGTTGTATGGGTGGCTGCAATACTCAAGTGTTTCAAACCTGAGACTCGGAAAGATCTGAGGTTTTGCATTGTAAACTTTATTCATTCAATCCCATATCTAGTTATAACAGTCATTTGATGCATGCACGTGGCATACCAGATCTACTTAGTTGCTTCATTTATCTAACATTCATCAATTAATCAGACATGAAGATGCATTCATTCATTCACATAACACAATATTACCATGGTTCACCCCCTCCTGGGCTACGTCCATAAATATTTGGCTCTCGAGTTTTATTATAAGTTAGAAAGATCTCACGTTGCGCGTGGTTACAATCTTTGCTCTTCCTCTCTCCCATAATATCCTCGACCCCTGCGAGGCTGACTAGATCACACTAGGATCCTCAGCCTGTGATCTAACCCTCAGGATCGAGTCGCTCACTCATTCCTTAGCTCACCAGGCGAATGAGTCATGTACATATTTTACCGTTCTCTCTCTCGCTGTCCCTCTATGTGAGTCCTCTCTATATTCCCCTCTATATTCCTCCTACACACTGTGTTCTCCTTTCATTGCCTAAGTACTACTTATTTATATCCTCCGCTCACCATCCATTACAATGCATTACAAAAACCCTAACCCTAGAATCGTTAGGTATTCCTTGCATGCACGCTTCGCCTGCTTCTCTTACACGTGATGTTTTTCCTTCTAGCCATCTTTTGCATGCTTGTCTTCCAAAAATAGCCTTTCTTCCTAGCTAGGCTTGCATCCAACAACTAGCCATGAAGACTATATGTAATGCCAAGAGTTGACATAGTTGGGTGTATGAAACAAAGGTATAGGACTCGAAAAGAAGTACGCATATTGAAAAAAAATAGAACTTAAAAGAAAATGCATCAATCAACAATAATTGCAAGGGGAAATGGGAAGATGAATTGTTGTAAATAAAAGAGTTGATTACACCCTACCAAGAAACTAGGAGGAATGGATAATCATCACAAAGATGAAGCTAAATAAACCCTACACACAAACCTCCACACATATGTCTAAGTATTACCACCAAATTTTTTTTTAACATGCATTACTTTATCATAATATTATGTAAACAATTTTTAAAGATTTACTCCTATAGTATACGAAACGAAAGAAAAATAAGGAGAAAACTGAAACTCGAAAGAAAAATAAGGAGAAAACTAAAACTCGTATTTTAGAATCTCCCCCATTTGATTTGGAATGGGGGACTAGTGATCAAATTTGAATGCCTACTATTAATATCAAGTTGAAGGAAATATATCCATTCAACCCTTCCATGATGAAAAGTTGAAAAAATAGTTGTACTTCAATGTACAAGTGTAAACTAGGTATACACTTAAAAAAGTATTCTAAATAAAATATTACCCTTCCAATTATTTAAAATGTTAAAATTTGACGAAAGATAAATAAGTTGAAATTTCAATAGAAAGTAATAATAAGTATACTTTGTAATTTCAAATATAACCTTTTGATGGATTATATCTACATTAATAATAATAATAATAATAATAATAATAAATCATAAGCATTGAGCCATATTTTCTTTGGAGAAATTTCAAAGTGTTAAAAATTACAATATAAAACTTTAAACACATGAAAAAAATAAAACATTTTTGTGAACACCCATATAAGAGAGGATGTAATCTACGTATCCATATGATGCATGAGCACTACATATTATATTTATATTTTGAGCATACCCCAATACTGCTTAACCATGGGAGTCATGTTCATTCTAGATCTCATTAGAAAAGAAGAAATTGTAACTTAGATATTGAGGCCTTTGTTGAAGAGTGTAATTATATCAAAATAGTATAAAAGCAATAAAGAGACCTTACTTGCATTATAGGCCTCTAGGAACATGACAATATAGGATGACTTAATCCATTGCTTACTATTTAGGTTAAGATGCTTGTGATTTGGAGTTTCCCAAGATCCATAGAAACACAAAACTAAAATAAATTACTCATCAATACCACTGAGTATGTTATTTATATTGAGGATATTGATTGATTACTTTATCTTTCAAACCATGCAAAAATAATCCCTAATGCATAAGTTTGTTCATAATAAAAAAAAATTTACGTTCTCCCTAGCTTTCGTAAGAATCGGGCACCCAACTTAAAAAAATTTGTTATGAGATAATGTTGTTGTTCATAATGATAATTCTCCTTTATCTTAGGCTTGGGATAATGTATGGGAAATGAGAGTGGGGGATTAGCGAATAATCCCTAATGCATAAGTTTGTTGATAATAAAATTTATGTTACCTTCTCCCTAGCTTTAACAATCCAACCCAACTTCAAAAATGTTGTTATGAGAATTATTTCTCTAAATGATAAGTCTCCATGATCTTAGGCTTGTGATGATGTAGGGGAAATGAGAACTATGGGGCATTCTCAAAATATTTGCAAAATATCACAACAGTGATGTAAATATTTCTAGATGCAAGAAGAAGAAAGTGAAAAAGTGTGATGGATAAAAATGCATGGAATCAGAAAAATGAGAATGATTATTTTGGAGAAAAAATGAGTGTTGATTTGATGATTCTATAAATTGAATGAACAAAATCACAATTCTCATTTTTGTAACCCCAATTTTAGGTTTTGTGATGTTAACAGGGTTCATTTTGTGCAAGTTCATATCTAAACTTAATCAAGAACACACAAGTTAGAAAATTTCACAAATATTAATAGAGTTTTTAATCTCAAACATAATCATTAAATAGTTTTATGTGAAATAGAGAAAATTTATGCATTATCTTTCTGATGACCTGGACCAAACTTGTACAAGATTGATGGATTGTTGATATATTTACATTCAATTATTAGTTGTGTGTTTTACTCCCATTATCTATTATATTAGTGCGAACGTCATGAGTTTCATACTAAGTGGTTAGCATGCCCACCAATGTGATGAAATAATAATAATATTAGATACCAAATCTATAATCACGTCATAAATTTTAACTAGTAAATACATAACATTATGAATGCAATAAAATAACTATGAATCAACATGTTCAACACTATTAGTGAAATGGAATATGTGAACATGAAAAAAGAGAGATGACCTGATTTCCTTGGGTTTGCTCAATGTCTATTGTTTTCTCTTCAAAATTGACATTCAATAAATTAATTGTAATTAGCCTTACTAGTATAGTAAACTCCAAATTCCATTACAATTTACATCCATAACCTATAACTAATTGTTTTGGTTTCTTACAAATCCAAGGGTGGAGGAAAATATAACAAAGGAAATGACATTATAGTGAGTATAAGAGGCAAATATAACAAATAAAATGACATTATAGCGAGTTTGGGATTAAAAGATATGAAGTTTGTGAACTAAATGTGATGCTAATTCCCATATTGACAACAATCGACAATCCTCATAACACATGAATTCAAGCAGGGATTAAAAAACACAAGGTCTCTAAGCTTCTTTGAGAATTTTTCATCAAGTGACATAGAATAGTGCAAACACCAATACAATGATAGGATATTTATCTAGGTTTGTGATATGTGATGTATTTAATGTTGTGGAAATGTACACTGTATCATGAAATAAATAAGAGTCAACCAAAACAAAGTTGTTTTTTTTTCTTTAGATTCTAAAGACAAGTACTTTGTTATGAACCAATGCTCAATGACCAACCAAACATTGAAATTGAGGACATTGATGAGTTATTGAAAACCTAACCCTTCTTTTAACATTTTGTGATATTTATTGTCCTTCATAAATGACAAACAATTTCAAAATTTCAAATATTTTTTAAAATTTACTTTTTAAATTATCCTTCTAAAACATGTTCACACCCTTAAAACAAAATTAAAAAAAATCAATTTTGATAATTGTTGAGCACTAACACGAACACTCACAAGTAACTCAAAACATTATATAACATTTTCGCAATACAAATTAGACTATTGCTATTTAACAATCCTAATAATCGTTTTGATTAAACAAAACACTGGGGTATATTCATTGTCAATCGTTTTGATTAAACAAAACACTGGGGTATATTCATTGTCATTTTAATGTGGAGCTAGAACTAATGATAGTTTTAAAGTTAAAGTAACCATTTCACTTTATACTCCTGAGTTTAAAAAAATGCAACATAATAATTAGACAAGTAAATTCCCTTTTTGATTTAAAAGTATACTTGGATCCATTTAGTAACAACTAGGAAAGCTTATTATATTATATGTTTTATGATTACTCATATGGTATTTAAAGTAATGAACTTGATTGAATTATAACATTTAGATTTTAGAGTGTATGTATTTCTTAATTAATTTAAGACATTTGGATTGGATTTATATGTATTTCAAAATTTTTATAATTAGTGTTGTTAAACCATAGTCAAGTTGTTCCGGAAAGTGCATCTGTGCAAAAGACAATTCGTACTCATGAAGTCTTCATTTCACATGGTGGTGTGTCTTTCGATGGGAAAGAAATGGAACTTCTCTTACATTTAATAATGAATAAGACAGCTTGGCATTGTCAAATACGTCAAGACAAATGGTTCCATCCTTTCACATTCAGCTTATATGACGATGGTAGTTTCAAAGGAAAAAAAAGTTTTATAGTTATATATTCAATTTTAAAATTTATAAATATTATATTTTTATAATATATAAGTTAATAAAAATTAAAAATAAATTTTATTTATTTGAATATTTTATTATTTATATGATTTTTTAATTATATTTTCAACTTATAAATTTGATGAACACTTCTAACTATTAAGTAAATTTTTTTATGATGGGTTTTTTCTTAAAATTGTTTTTACTGTGAAGTTTTATTTTTAAAATTATTATGAAATTGCATTTAACATAACATCATCAAATGGTTTCGCATGGAATGAAATATCATTAAAAACATAAATAAAAAAAATTAATAGATTACCTTGATATAGTAGCTTGCACACAATTTCAATTTTGAAAATCACCAAATAAGAGGTTCCAACTTCTTTCTATGTCTTAATTCTGCATATATCTAATCATTGTACAAAAACAATCAACCAAATTCACTAAATAGTATGCATGCCATGATGCCAAAATAGGTACAGTCAAAACCAAAAAAAGTAGTTACCAACAGCTTTTGTAAAAATAATAATAAAAGCTATGGGTTGTAAAATTTGAAATAACTATCTTATATTAAATATTATTGAACTATTTTGGATTTTTTTTTTAAATAAAAATTACTAATATTTTCTAAAAATAAATAAAATATAGGTTTTGAGAGGTGCACCCATGTTTATTCTTATTATCAAGATTCACAAAAACATTAAAAACATAACTGGGAAGGTATTTATATGTGGATTCTAAAAAACCAAATGTAATGAGAAAATAAGTGTGCATGCTTTTTCTAGCTTGAGCAGAACAAAACAATTTGCATCACTGCAATTGCAATTTAAAATTAAATTTGCCTTACCTCTCTTGCATGCAGGTTTTGGGTTGTGTTTTTGAATCTTTGATCTTTTCTTCCTTAACCTTCACTTTTCAACCTACATGATGTGATACGGTCCAATTTCCAAAGAATCCCCGTAACTTGTAAGAAACCCCATAACTTATCAGTTGTGAATGTGACCCCATTGTAACCTGTACAATGTACTATGCATGACCTACTTTACAACATTCAAATTTAGGAAATTGTTATATATATATATATATATATATATATATATATATATATATATATATATATAATTTATTAAAATTAAATTTCTAAATTTTTAATTACAAAGCCATCATTGAATACAAAGATATTAAAAAAATTGCATAAGTCTTAATTTTTTCAATATTGTATTCCATTACTTCAAAAATTTTCAAAATGTCCAAATCAATTTTTACAAAGATGGATATCTAATAAATATGATTGTAATTAAAAGTTTTCTTATTTATAACAATAATAATAATAATAATAATCTATTTTTAAGGTTAAGGTCATGGTGTATGAGACCCCCTTGGTTGTGGGATAGCCACACCAAATTGGTGTATTACTTCAAAAAATTTCAAAAAATCCAAATCAATTTTTACAAAGATTGATATCTATCTAGTAAATATGATAATTAAAAGTTTTCTTATTTTTAAAAATAAGAATAATAATAAACCCTTGATTAGTATAGTCTATATAGGTATAGATACCCTACCCCCCTATGGATTTGAACCAGTGACCTCTTAAGAGGAAACACATGTTCTTAACTATTAGACCCACTCAGGCTGTATCCCCCAAGTGCATTGTAAAAATTAATCCCCCAACATGTTTAATAAAAATATCTATGTTTAATATTATATTTTACTCTAATAATCCTTCTATCCCACCCTCACCCTCATATATGAGAGTGAGGTGTGGATTATTAAACCACCCTCATATATGAGGATAGGGATGTGGATTATTATAATAAAACATAAATTTCAAAAACTAAAAATCATTTTTTTATGAGGGTGAGGTGTGGATTATTAGACCACCCTCATATATGAAAGTGGGAATGTGGATTATTATAATAAAACATAAATTTCAAAAACTAAAAATCAATTTTTACAAAGATTGCTCTCTAACTAGTAAATATAATTGTAATTAAAAGCTTTCTCATTTATAACAACATTATGCTCAAGGGCAAGTAAATATAGTTGTAATTAAAAGCTTTCTCATTTATAACAAGATTATGCTCAAGGGCATTGTAAAAATTAAGTTATTATGAATTGTAAAAATTAAGCCCCCAAAATTTTTAATAAATATATCTATGTTTAATGTTTACCTGAAAAAAAAAATTTGTTTTTTTACCAATTGTATTTTTAATTATCATTTTATTTTATAACTTTTTATTATATAATATTAATAATATTAATAATATGTTGGATTAATGTTATAATAGAATTTGTATTTGGATTTGTTTGTGTTTGTTGGAGGTTGTTGAGATATTCTCTCAACCTCTCTTTCTATGTTTAGAATAAGTTGGATCTGAATCCAACTATATAATTGTGTTGTAATTGTGCCTCACGAGAGTGCCCAGTTAAATGTGAGAGTTGTGTTGTTGATTCTCTGTAAATATGTAGGAGATAAGAGTCTATTTCTGCTAGTGATTTCTAGTGTGTTGTGTTTTGTGTGTCTCATGTTGAATGAAAATATTTTCCTGTGCTTTTTGTGTTAATTCCACTGTGTGAGAAGACTTCTTGGACGCTCTATGTACGAACGTCATTTTTATATATGATGTTGGAGTGGATGTTTGCATGAAGATGTGAATCATTGCTGGAGTGTATGAAATTTACTACTTGACAAAAATCTGCACAGATTGGTTGAATATGTTTCTCCCTGCCTATGTGTAGAAGAGAACCGTACACCAGAAGAAATAAAAATAAAAAAAATTGTGCAAATCATTGCAACAGAACTCTGGAAGAAATAGTTGTTCGATTCGTTGAGTGTATCTTCCATTGTTGGAATATTGATGTAGAAACTGAGTCTATTTGCCGGAAGAGGGAGTTAATATCTTTGTTGTCGCGTTGTAGGAGTGCCTCCTGTGTGGAGAAGTCACCGCCTCTCTTGCTACTGCACGAGATTCGCTCTTGGCCGTGAACAAAATATGTTGCAAAATGTTTCGAGGAGAAATATATTTGGATAGAAAAGGTCATATATTTATGTTTCAAGTATGAAGATATATGCAGAAATGGATTCGATCTGCAAGAATGGAGCTCCCACCAATCGAATTCAACATGGATGGCATGGCTGCGGAGTTCAAGAATATCCAAAAATTATGTGATGACCAAAACCCCTACATTTTCCTGCAGTAAATGATGTGTGTGTGTTTATTCCTGTGTCTACTTGTGAGTTTGCTAGTGTGCAAAAATTTTATAATGCAGAACCAATGAATTGAATAGAGTAACATATCTTAGGATAATAGTTCTTGATGTACTTCGGTGCCATGTAAGAACATATTCACTAGTTGAGTATGTTTACAAGTGTGTTAAAAGATGGAGATTCTTGTTGTACTTTGGTGCTTCAAGATCGTCAGTTACAGGTTATCCTTGTGTATATTGTTGTAGGTGTGTTTAAAAAGGTCAATTGTATGATTGACTATTGAAAATATCCACTAATTAGATCACTATCCTATATAACAGTCGAAATTTGCTCTTTGGGGAAATTCCACAGATGGTAGTGTATTGATAGGATAATTAAGTATCGAGATTGTTCTTTAGGAGGTCAAGAAGCGTCAATTCTACAAATTTGTTAATGATGGTCAGAAGCAATGTTATCTTAAATGAGTTGAAAGGGAAGCTCAAAGTTGTGTAGAAGAAAGAGCGTATACCAGAATATTTCAGAGTGGATAGGAGCGTTGATGAAGACCATATGAAGACAAATATCTATGTATGAGTGTTGTAATTATGATATAATATTTGTAATGTAAGCATTATGGGAGGGTGTTGGAATAATGCTTACAATAGAATTTGGATTTGGATTGGTTTGTGTTTTTTCGAGGTTGTTGAGAGATTCTCTCAACCTCTCTCTCTATGTTTAGAATAAGTTGGATCTGAATCCAACTATATAACTGTGTTGTAATTGTGCAGAAAGTGAATGTAATATGAATATCATTTTGTTGTGTAATCTTGTGCTATGACTGCTCTCTCGAATTTTATCATAATAATATATTTTCAAGGTCACGTCAAGCCAGACATTAAATTGATGTATGAGATTCCTCTGCTGAGTGTAAAGTCTACGGAGATATACATACCCTACCCCTTTTGGATTTGAACTTGTTACCTGTTAAGGGGAAGGACACGTTCTTAACCATTTTGACAAGTGTAAAGAAAAAAAAAGCATTGCTAAGATAAGAACAAATTCTCACTAGCTCCATAGTGAAAAGCACTTTCTCTTATATTGTCTAGCCTATACCGAGATTAGATCTAATTTTCAAAATATTTGTCACTCTACCAACTTTCCTAACCTCTTAACTCAACAAAACTATAGCGATCTTGGAAAGCTTCTCTTAATACTTTTCTAACACAAAAACAAAATTATAAAAAATTACAAGTAATTACTTGTATTTGACAATTAAAATGGGAAAATTTATAAATACTAATCAAATTTAACCACTATATATTATTTTTAATAAATATCTATATCTATATGCATAATTTAATTTAATTAAAAAAATATATTAATGTGAAATAAAGCTCTACTTAAAACATTAAATATTTTAACATACTAATAAACTTTATGATAAATACATTGAAAATTATTGCCCACCATATCTAATTAAATAATTAAATATTTTGACATTCTATTAAACTCTATGAGAAAGACTTTGAAAATTCTTGCCACCCTATTTAATTTATAAAGAAAATGGCAGTACAAGTCATCGTAATGTTTTGAGAAGACCGATAAAGTTCACTAAAAAGACTTTGAAAGTTCATATCTCCCATCAGCCATGTTTCATACATAATTATATGATCAATTAATATGACTAATTACATAATTATATGATCAATTGATATGACTAATAAAAGTAAAACAAAGGTAAAATGCATAATATGATATAATATAAACTTATGATTATGAATATGAATGAGGGAATTTCATTTTTTTTTTCTAAAATAATTGAGTTTTAAAAAAAATAATAAAATTTTATTAAATAGATTATGAATGAGGGAATACATTGGAAAATTTCATTTCTTTTTTAAATATTTTAGATAAATTTTAAAAAATAATATAATTTTATTTATTTAATAAGTTTTTTTTTAATCAAGAATAAGAAAAGTAAAATATTAAATTCACCACATGATAATATCTGCTTTACATGATAATCACATTACATCTAACACACAAGCAACACGTTTAATAAAGTAATGCTGCGTTCTTAGGGGATTGGTACAAATCCAACGGCTTCATTTATCTTCGACGATAATTTTGTATTCAAAGTCCAAACCCTCATTAAAAGCATCGAAGATAATCTCGACATAGAGATAATGGATATTAAAAATGGTTTGTCGACCTGACAACGCTTATGTCATTGCACACGTCAGCATTCACGTCTCGGCTCTTATATAACTCACTGGTTTTTCCGACTTCCATGGCGGCCGATTGGATTCGGTGCTTTGCTTCCTCGGAACAAAAAGATTAAAGTATGGGTAACCACGCGTCCTGCGTGGTTCCAGGCAACCACAGTGAGAAAACCATCCAGGTGGTTTGCACAGACGGCACCGTTCGGATCATTCATAAGACAGTCAGCGCCGGCCAAATCATGCAGGAATTCACTCAACATTTAATCTGCCACTCTGATTCCTTCTACATCGGGCAGAAGACGCAGCCACTTTCTCAGAGAGAGAAACTGAAGGTGGGAAACACGTATTTCCTTCTGCCTCACCACTTCTTTCAGTCTCCGTTTTCTCTGGTATCGTTGGCTTCCTTAATATCACCAACAGCTCCGAATGTTCCTACTTCTCCCACTGCTCGTGTATCATCCCCTCTTCGTAATATCGGACGTGAGGTTGCTCTCTGTCAGCCGTTTGAAATGGAGAAATCCAACGTAGGCGGAGGCCTTCTGATCAGAGTGTCGGCAGACTTTATTACAAAGATTTTGAACGCCGGGAGGTTAAACTCAGATGAACGAGGCCTTCCAGTGGTCAGGGATTTCGCAGATGATGAGCTGCGTGGGCTCTGGAATACTCCGCAATTGCAGAAGAGTATGCACAGTTGGTCACATAGCGACGATAATATACTTTTTTGTCACATATTGTTGACGATGGGGATATTGGGACGAGGGTTTTAGGTTCATCACATTGCAATGACATGTCATTTAAGTAAAGATTGGCAATGTGATGAACATAAATGTCGTATGTTCATCATAGAAATTTGTTGACTTTGGGAAGGAAAGGTTCACTATGGTTGACATGGTTAATTATGGTTGACCATGGCCATGGTTAACTTCCATAAACCTTCATCATGGTTAACTTTCGTAGACCTTCACTATGCTTGACGTTCACTATGGATGACCTTCACTATTGTTGACCTTGGTTGACCATGACCATGGTTGACTGTGGTTGACTATGGTTGACAATGGTTAACCAAGTTTGACAGTTATTATCCATAGGTGACCATGGCTGGCCATGACCATAGTTGACCAAGACTACGGATGACATTCAGATAGTGAAATTTGGAAGTGTTTGTCACATTATGACGACATGATATTCACGTAACATTGCAACGATGAAGTTGTTTTGATGAAATTGTCACATTGTCAATATGGTTATGGCCAACCATTGTCAACCATAGTCAACCATTGCCAACCATGGTCAATGGTCATGGGCAATATCGTTGTGTTCGTCACATATGGATATGGCCAACCATATGCTCATGGTCAATATCGTTGTGTTCGTCACATATGGATATGGCCAACCATGTTCAACCATTGTCAACCATGGTCAACCATAGTCAACCATGGTCATGGTCAATCAAGGTCAACCATATTTATGTTCGTCACATTGCGACAATATGGTTATGTTCGTCACATCGTATGTTCAGTGTATAAGGCCACGTTCGTATGTTGTTTTTTCACATTATGACGATAGAATATTTGTGTCACAGACGGTGAGGATATGTTCATCACATTAGGACGTCGAGGTTTTGTTCATCAAATTGAAACAATATGGTTATTTTCATCACATTGTGATGATGAGGTTATGTTCATCACATTGTGACAATATGGTTATGGCTAGTCATGTTTGTCACATTGCGACAATATGGTTATATTCATCAAATTGCGACCATATGGTTATGACAAGACATGCTCGTCACATTACGAAAAATATTATTATGGCCACTTATGTTCTTCATATCACGACAATATCGTTGTGTTCGTCACATTGTGACAATATAATTATGGCCAACCATGTTCAACCATTGTCAACCTTGGTCATGTAACGTCCCCCGGCCGTCACAATCCACTTGGCTGGGCAAACGCTACTATGTGGAACAACATCATTCTCATACTTAATTAATAACATGCATTTAAGTCATATTAAACACATTTAACTTAGAGTAAGTACAAGATTACTGCTAACATAAATAATCCTTGTCATTAACAATAATTCATATGCACAATAGAATACATGATACATATAAGCATCATAGGCATGCAAAAACATAATATTAAGCATAAGCTGATACTTATCTTTGAAACCGTGGTAATTCCACCAACCACATGTAGACCTTCCACAAACCTCCTAGCCTTGGACCATGCTTCTCATCACTCTCAGCAGTGGGTCACCCCCGAGCTGAGACTAAGCTCCACCCAAGGCAAGGAATCCTAGTCTAGGCTGACGTTACAGGGAAAACTGCACAGAATAACCTGAAGGATTCCTCCCAGGATGCCTTCTTATGCCCACTCCTAACAGAATCTCATTCCCCACATGCCTGTTCCACCCAGGAGTATACACCTTCACAAGCACAGTCCATCGGTGCTTCACCTCCCTTTCTGGGCCTCAGCAATAGGTCGGATCATGAATTCTCATAGCTCTGAAGCTGGTGCTGGACTCTCTCTAGGAGAAAACCACTTCCTAGCAGACTCTCTCACCTAGAGGGAGTTTCTCACAAGCCTAATAGACTGCCTCTTCAATCGCAACCACCTCCCTCACCTGGAGAGAGTGTTACACACAGGCCAGACAACCTGTTTCCTTCAACTCGATTTCCAACACAGTCGGGCAACCACGAGGCTCCACATGAACATACAATGGTTCGCAAGCCACACACAGTCAAGCACTGCATGACCACAACAGTTCACTGGAAACACAGACACGGGCTTCCCAAAACTAGTGATAGATAGATGCTATAGCATAACAAGGCTCAGCAATTACGGGACATTCAGTTTTCCCCAACCAACAATACAGGACAGATTCACGGCTCAGGTTTCAGGGATGCGTGAGGGTGTACAGAGATCCCATGCAGAGACTTAATGGTTCAGGTAAGGATTCCCTAGAACAAACACCGAAACAGAGGTCGATCCTGGACACTCTCAAGTTCAGATGGAGGATGGAGAATGGGAGGTTGAACATGGACTCGACGGTTTTGACAGAGGGTGTATCGGCTCCTCCAGAAATCAGCATTTAATCTGTCACTCCGATTCCTTCTACATCGGCCAGAAGACGCTGGCGCTTTCTCAGAGCGATAAACTGAAGGTGGGCAACAAGTATTTCCTTCTGCCTCACCCCTTCTTTCAGTCTCCGTTTTCTCTGCTATCGTTGGCTTCCTTAATATCACCAACGGCTCCGAATGTTCCTACTTCTCCCACTGCTCGTGTTTCATCCCCTCTTCGCAATATCGGACGTGAGGCTGCTCTCTGTCAGCCGTTTGAAATGGAGAAGTCCAACGTAGGCGGAGGACTTCGGTTCAGAGTCTTGGCAGACTTTATTAAAAAGATTTTGAACGCCGGGAGGTTAAACTCAGATGAACGCGGCCTTGCATTGGTCAGGGATTTCGCAGATGATGAGCTGCGTGGGCTTTGCAATACTCCGCAATTGCAGAAGGATTATGCGCAGTTGGTCACAGCCAGAGGCCAATCTTGGAAACCAAAACTTGAGAGTATAAGGGAAAACGAGAGGACTAGAGGCTATATGAGATTCATGAAAATTAAAAGATCAGGAGAGAACAGCTCTTGACTAGCTGAATGTTTCTGGAGGCTATAGCCAGCTTCTTTCATTATCTCCAAATCCATTAGACTAAACAAATATGTGCGATTAAGAGTATCAGACGGTTATACAAGTATTGTATAAGTTAATCTAATCCAATATAAAAAAAAAATCAGAAATTAGGGTTTCTTCTTAATCGTGTCCTTCAAATAATTTTAAAAGTAAGACAAAAGAGTGCATTTTTCCTTTGGTTCATTTGGCTGACATAATCATAGATTCCTTAATTAAGGTTAAAATTAAAAGTAATCATAAATTCCTTTGATAATTAAAGTTAAAATTAAAAACAATGTTAATTTATGTATAAATAGATGTTTTTCTTTTATTTTCATTGAATTTGAATTTGGATTTTGTTACACAATATTAAATATATAATCATAGATTCATTTCAGAATTAAGGTTAAAATTAATGTTTATGTATAAATAGATGTTTTTCTTTTATTTCCATTGACTTTAGTTTGGATTTTAATACACAATATTAAATATATTACATTTTCATAGTATGTTTTTATTACATCAGAGATTTTCATATTGTGTTTTTATTACAACAGAGATCAAATTTGAGTTAAACCATTTGCATATTATGTTTTTATTACAAGTGAAATCAAATTTGAGTTAGCTACAAACTTTGATGCTGTGGAGAGTTTTTTTTAATGGAACTAAGGGGCTCAATTTTCCTATATGCCACTTCATTAATAAAAGTTCAAGTCTAATAATTAGGTAGTAGTTATACTTATAATTTAATTTGATAATAAAATATTAATTTTTATCTATAATTATGTTACAATACATTATCATTATTATATTATCTAATTTAATATATATATATATATATATATATATATATATATATATATATATATATATATATATATATATATATATATATTTAAATAAAATTACAATGCTACCAATATAAAGCTAATCAAATGAACACTTTGAATTGAAATAAATTAGTACTATTAAATGAAATTAGCATAAGTGTCTTATGTCATAATTCATTATGAATAATCATTTTTTAAACAAAAAATAATTAATAAACCATGGCATTTGAAATATACTCATAAATCACCTCATGTACCTAATAATTATATATATAATTTGTTTTGTGTTGTTATCAAAATTGTTTGGAAGTGCTATCTAGGTAAAATAAAGTGAAACATATAATGATGCATTATATTTACTTAATGAAAAAATAATCAAATAAAAACAAAATAATTTACATTTTTTAAATCATAGCTATTATAAAAGACAAACATTCATAAAGGTATGTCATTCATACATTTTTATCGACCAAAATTACATTTTTCAATTATATATTTTTAATATTTTCAACAAAACCAAGGAGAGATTGTCTATGATGCCTTTTCAGTCAATTTCTCTCTTCATTTGTTAATAACCATGTAATAATTGACTATTTCTCACCACTAAAATATTGACTCAAAGGTCACATCACATTAGCTTGTTCGATGTCACTTATGACTTGGAAATTTCATCTTTGTAATTCTTTCCATCTAACATTTTCCATTGGCATTCTATGAAATTATTCCTTTATATAAATTATGTCAAACAATTGAGCTACTAGAAGGTGCTCATAGTATGCAAGACAATCGAACTATAGAGAAAACCACTTAATATCGTGGGGAAGTACATTGCTTCACCCTTTTGAGAACACAAAAATGAATTATGTTTTTAGTGTAAAATAACTAAAACTTTAACCTATAACAAGTTACAAACATGAATGTAATTGAAATTGATTGCTTACCATGGATACTTATATCATAGTCCTTCTTCTAGTGTTGAGGTGTCAATCTTCATGTTTTTGTTATATTCTCTTCCTTACCATTGAAAAAATATTTTTCATAGTTTGGTAGCTATGGTGTTTAGGGAGGAAATGTATATACTGATCATACACCTTATTTCTTAATATACAACGTGAAGATGTATTTTTTGGACCACATATTGCACAACCATTTTTACCTCTTCGTTGAATCCCTGCAAGATATACAATTGTGTTATTAGTAAGTTGGAAATAATAAATAAAATTGCACATATAATAGATGAATTTAAGTTCGAGTGAACTTTACATGGCTAAAAAATATGATAGCTCAAGTGCAACATGAATCATCTATGCAAGTATTCCATAGAATTGGAATTGTTTGTCTCCTATTGGTTTGATATATTGTACATAGTGATCCTAACACATAAATTTTTAAGTTCATTGATAATACCCTCAATATACACATCCATATGTCTAACTTGTTATGTGCCTACTGATTTTAGAAAAAAGTATTGATTACCTTATACATACACCATTATATGTATACATGCTCTTTCTTTATCGACATCCCATGAGGAGGAATATTGTCGAATTGTTTTGGCCTCACCAAGTATATGATTCCCTTCTCTACAAATGGATTAACACCATCAACTACTAAGGGATAGGACACTTTTCGTCAATGTCCTCAAATGTAGAACCATCTGCACCATCCACATAACATCGTGTTGACCCCTCTTTTGAGCATGATAACCCATAAGTTGTGACATGTTCATACACTTGAACAATCACTAAAATTGTATAACGATGGGGTTATCCTAAAGAAAATTCTTATGCATGTTCTTTGTCATCAAATCAATGTGATATGTACTAATGTACATTTGGGGCATTTCTTCAAATCTAATTTCCATTCTCCATAATGTATCATGAAATCAGTGAGCCATTTATCAATTTTTTTATATGTCATTCTTATATCTTTCATAAGGGAATGTGTTTCTCAATATGTGTGAGGCAAAGAATTTGATTATGGTAGGAGAATATCAATTAACAGTCTAGAACAAAACAAAAATATGAGTATCGGTAGTTGCATCATTGTTACAATGAATGAAAAACGTCATCAACTCAAACATTTATAATGTTGATTAAGGTTGGTTGCTAGTGATGTCAACCCTTGAAGAAAGCCCTGTAGCACAAAGGTTGGGTAATGGACCCAAGATTGTTTGATGTAAAGATGACTCGTTATTGTCTTGTCATGGTTGATAATAAGTAGAAATGGATGAACTCCAAAGTGGTTCCCTTATGGTGAAAGCCCTCACGGGAACACGCTTTGTGGATTGATTTATCCTAGAAGAATGGTTAGAGAACCCATGCTTATTTGTAGAATAATGATATGAACTCTAGTGAATTTGTCAGTGAAACTATCCTAGATTGATAGTTCTTGCCATTCCATTTCCGGTGGTATGTGGAACGTCACATAAATCCTCACGGCTAGAGATTTATGGCCATGAGAAGTTGGAGAACCCAAGTTTGGGTAATGGACCCAAGTTTGTTTTATGGATAATGACATTAGTTTTGATATATTTTCAAGTAATACTATACTATATGGATAGTACATGTCATTCCATTTTTGGTGGTATGTGGAACGTCACATAACTCCTCACGGTTTGAGTTATGGCCTTACGAAGTTGGAGGACGCTCATATGTCATCTAGAAGCCCCAAAAGGTCAAAGTAGTTAAAGTGGTTTAAGAGTTTATAAAGGTAAAAAATAAAGTGAAGTGATGAGTGAACTATAATTCAAAGTGATTACAAAATCATTTTTTTAATTAATAAATTTAATGGAGAAATTAGAAGTGGGTTAACCCTAAAATAAGGAAAGTGGGCAAAGCGACCTAGAAGATGTTTTTAAGGAAGCTACTTGGAGAGTATAAATAAGAGGCAAGGCTCTCTCATTTAAATCACACTTGAGAATATTGAATACCTATAGGTGTCTAAGGTAAGCAAAGGATATCTAAGACGAATTTCCAAGGGAACATGAAAAAAAGTAGGCTAAAATTCAAGGAAGGATAAATTCTTTTGATGATGCTTTCTAAGGTATGTTATTTACAAGTCATCTCACAATTTTTGCAGAAACGTTTTTTTTAGAATGATTCAAACCGTGAAATTGCTATTCCATTGAGGAAACATATCCAAATATCTGTGGTAACAATTTCAGCTTGTGGGTCATTGTATTTTTGGAGTTACACTCCGTGGAAAATAGGATTTGTGGCTAGTCCCGAAACTAGTCAAAAATAAGTGTTTTGGGTAAAAACGTCATAACTTATTCATAACAGATCCAAATTCAGTAAGACAAAATGTGTTGGTTAGAGTACAGTATGTAGTATGTTGTGTAACAGTTTCAAATCGATTCAACAAATATTCTGTGTGGGTCACGCTCTACAAGTTCTCTCTCTAGAATAAGACAAAATTCAACAAGGTATGCCATTTTTTCTATAACTAATTTTTTGAGAGGTTTCAAGTAGTGAAACTTGGAGGAATTGCATAAAACACACTGAATAACATTGTGTATCAATTTCAAATATTTAGTCATTACAGGTACAAAGTTATGATTATTTCAAGTCAAGGTTGTTGACTAATCCAAAACTAGTCATGTGATGTGAGACTAAAGAAAAGTTTGATGTAAATTCTAGTCTCTTGTTGTTTAAAGTTAAGGAAGGTTTGCACATATGTGATCATATACACTAGGTCTATTACAGAGTTATAAATCATATTTGGATGATGAAATTGATGAGGGATTTTGGTTGAGGTACAAGTTGGGTACATGGTTGAGACAAGTAGTTGATGAGTTGGCACATACATGAGGTGTAT
>ML791905.1:342839-372403 GCA_009831015.1 Picea engelmannii
AAATTGATGAGGGATTTTGGTTGAGGTACAAGTTGGGTACATGGTTGAGACAAGTAGTTGATGAGTTGGCACATACATGAGGTGTATAGTTGATGATGTTGGTACATATTGATGAATCATATTTGGTGAGTACTTGAAACATGATTGGTACATACTTGGTACATGGTTGGTTTCACTTGTTTATGGTATAGGTTGATTACATATTGTTTGGTATAGGTTGGTGCATGGTTGATGCACTAGTTTATGGTAAAGGTTGATTACAGGTTGAGGCATAGGTTGATGCATGGTTGATGCATGGTTCATGTTTATTGGTACATGTTTACAGTGGTATATATCATAGTGATAGTGTGATAGTGGTTCCATCATTCTAATTCTACTTCAAGGTGGTTGGACGGGGCAAGGACAGGTCGTTGTAGCCACCTTCTGGTTGTAACCGAAAAAATTAGGGGGTTGTAGACTCCTTCTGGTTGTAGCCAAAGAGTTGGGGAGTTGGAGCTTCCCTCAGGTTGTAGCTTAAGAAACTAGGGGGTTGGAGCCTCCTTCTAGTTGTAGCTGGAAAACAAAGGAAGTTGGTGCTTCCAATGAATGTAATTCTTCAAGACATGTAAGAAAAATCATTATGTGGTTTTCTCCCGATTTGGGTTTCCACATAAAACATTGGTGTATTTTGTATGTGTGTGATTGTTCATTTCTCATTTCTAATTATTGGATAATAATTCTATATTGATATAACACTTAGATTATTTGGACAAAAATGATTATAATTACACTATTACTGATTCACCCCCCCCTTTTTCGGTAATAAAACAATTGGTATCAGAGCAAGTTCCTTCATAAATTAGTTTAACCACTAAAAGGTAGATCATGGAGAGTACCAACTCATATAAAAATGGAATTCCATAGTTTGATGGACATAATTATGCTTTTTGGAGCATAAGGATGAAGACATATATATATAAGCACAAGGGTTTGAAATTTGACAATCAATTGTAGATGGATACACAGTACCAACAGTTCCACCAAGAAATGACAAAGCAATGAAAATTTTGAATGGTCTAAGTGAAACAGTGTTCACCAAAGTTGCACATTGTAAATATGATAAAGAGATTTGGGACAAGCTTTGAAATATTTATAAAGGAGATACAAAAGTCAAAGCAACAAAACTTCAAACTTACAGAGGTTAGTTCGAACAACAAAAAATAAAGGAAGATGGGAATATTGCAGCCTACTTCTTAAGAGTTGACGAAACAATGAATGCAATCATAGGATTGGGAGAAGAAATCGAAGAATCTGTAATTGTTCAAAAAGTACTAAGATATCTTCCTATGAGATTCAAACCTAATATATCATCACTAGAAGAAATATCGAATATGAACTCAATAGGCATGGACGAACTGGATGGAATCTTCACAACATATGAAATGAGAACTGAACAGGAAAATCTAGATGTAAAAGAAGCAGCCTTCAAAGCATCCAAAAGATCAAATAAAAAGAAAAAGGAACAAGAAGAATATAGCAGCAACAACGACGTCTCGGAATATGATGAAGAAGTGGCCAACTTTATCAAAATACTAAACAAGGGAACCAATGGTAGGTATAGAGGTAAGCTTACTTTAATTTGTTTTAATTGTGATGGTATTGGTCATTTTCCTAACAAATGTCCTCATAAGAAAAAGAGAAATGATGAAGGTTACTCAAAAGGAAAACACGCATACAAAAGAAAAAGAACTACAAAGAAATATTTCAAGAAAAGCTTATGCATCAAATAAGACATCTCGTCATCAGATGAAGATGAAATTAGTGATAGTGAGACATGAAGAGTTCTATTCATGGCAGTAAAAGATTCTGAAAAAGAAGTCTCCGAAGAAGAATATGAAGAAGACGAAGAAGGATATGAAGAAGTCGAAGATGAAATTGAAGAGGCAGAAGTTGACTATTGAAAAGAATTAATGTGTGCCATAGAATTTATCAGAAGAGAAAATAAGAAAAACAAGAAACTACAAGCAGAACTAGACAATAAAAATGACACTCGAGAACTAGAACAAATGATCACAAGATTGAAGGTTCAAATAGAAGAAGATAAAATAATTGAAGAAGAACTCAAAGAACAAATAGAGAAAAAGGACAAGATCATTGGAAACTTGGAAGCAAAGATTGTCACACTAAGAAAGGATATTCAAAAGAAAAATATGCAGAATAACTCAAAATTTCTGGATGACATTATCAATAGTAAAAAATCTCATCTTGAGAAGTCTGGACTTGGATACAATCAGACAGAAAAGGGATCAAGCTCCAAAACAACAGAGCAAGAAACAAATCCAAAAAGCTATGCAGAAACAATCAAAGGGGATAGGAAGATATACAAGGAAGATTACATGGACACTTCTCCACCGAGAAGATTCATATTTCAGAATCAACAATAGACAGATAGGCCTCAAGAAGAAGAAGGATTCAAAAGAGCGCCTTCTTTCAGAATATATTCAACTCCCACGTATCAAACTATATTTTTTGGTTTATGTTATGCATTCAATAATTTTGGACATAAAGTTGTGAATTACAGAGATAATAGCAGGAACAATAACAAATTTGAGATTCATACACAAAGGGGTTACTGAACAAGACCTAGTAAAACACAAAGAAGAAGTTACAACATGTTTGAATCTTTGAGCACTGACGTGGAATGTTACAAATGTAACAATTTTGAACGCGTTGCCAAAAATTGCAGAATGACAGTCTCTCCTAAAGAACCTCAACAGAATAACAACAGTCACAGACAAAAACCTCAAAAAGTGACATGGATAAGAAAGCAAGATCACTATAGCAATGAAGAATGCACAGTCGTTCTACAAGATAAGCATAAGAAACACGGTCGGTATGTTGACAGTGGGTGTACAAAACACATGACAGGTGATAGAGACAAATTTCTTACATTGTGAAAGGAAAGAAATGGACCAGTCTCCTTCGGAAATGATAATTCATCCAAAATCATTGGAGAAGGCATAGTATGAATTGGGAAGAAGAATAAAAAGGCACAAAATGTTCTACTGGTAGAAGATATGAAACATAATCTTCTAAGTGTGAGTCAAATGTGTGACCAAGGTCATAAAGTTACTTTCGATTCACAAAAGTGTGAGATAAGAAGAGAAGGTTCAGGAAAATTGGTTGGTACAACTGCAATAACTTCAAACAACATATATGTGTTAAGTGAAATTGGAAATGAAAAGTGTTGTCTAGGAAAGGAAGATGAAAGTTGGCTATGGCACAGAAGAATGGGTCAAATGCATTTTGATAACCTTGTCAAAGTTAGCAAAAGAGAAGCAGTCAGAGAAATGCCCCAGATCACGAAACCAACCAACACTTTATCCAAGCATTGTCAACAATGAAAGAAAACAAAGACTAGGTTCAAATCAAAGGAATACTCAACAACAAGACCACTGGAAATTGTGCATACTGATCTAGTTGGACCAACTACAAAAAAGGGATTAAAAATTGAGAGATACATTATGTTATTAGTTGATGATTATACAAGAATGACTGCAGTTTGTTTTCTCAAGAACAAGTCAGAAGATTTTGAAAACTTCAAGATCTACAAGGAAATGGTTGAAAATGAGATGGATTCGAGAATAAAATGCTTGAGATCTAATAATGGAGGAGAGTTCACTTCAAAGGAATTTATGGATTATTGCAACAATCATGGAATAAAAAGGCAATTCTCTGTTGCTAGGACACCTCAATAGAATGGAGTTGTTGAAACAAAGAACAAGATAGTATAGGAAATGGCTTGAACAATGCTAATGGATTCCAAATTGACATATATATTTTGGACACAGGTAGTGCATACAATAGTTCACATTCAAAACAGAGTAATGCTCAGAAAAAACACTGATAAAAATCCCTACGAGCTATGGAAAGGAAGACCAACAAATGTGAATCATTTCAGATTTTTTGGAAGCAAATGCTACATCAAAAGAAAAGATGGAAGAATGGGAAAGTTTGACTCTCATATGGACAAAGGAGTACTTGTTGGTTACTCAAGTACAAGGAAAGAATACAAGTGTTACAATCTAAGATTGAACAAAGTTGTTGAAAGCATCAACGTAACAATTGATTAAATAAGCAGACCATAATGAAAGGAAGAAGAAAACAAATCAATGGAACAAATTTTTGAAGAAGAAGAAGAAGAAGATGAAGTAGAAGAGGAAGATGAAGAGAATCCGACAGAAACAGAGGAGAAAGTTCAACAAGTATCTCCAAAGACACTTAGCAAATGAGTATTGAAGAATCATCCTTCAAATCAGATTATTGGAAACAAAGATGCAGGAGTTGAGACTAGAAGAAAAATACGTTCACCAGAACAAACATGCCTAGCATTCTTATCTACAATTGAACCAAATTGTTTTGAAGAAGCCAACAAGGATGAATTTTGGAATAAGGCCATGAATGAAGAATTGTATAAAATAGAGAAAAATGACACTTGGGAATTGGTTCCAAGACCAAAGAATAAGAATGTGATCGACACAAAATGGGGTCTCAGGAATAAATTAAATGAATATGGAAAAGTAACAAGGAAAAAAGCTAGATTGGTATGTAAAGGATATGCACAGATTGAAGGAATCGACTTTGAAACGACATTTTCCCCGGTTGCCAAAATGGAAGCAATCTGATTGATTTTATCCTAAGCATGCTCCAAAAATGTTAAAGTATATCAGATGGATGTAAAATCATCTTTTCTGAATGGGGAACTTGAAGAAGAAGTCTACATTGAACATCCAGAAGGATTTCAGTTGTCAAAGAACACAGATTATGTGTGTAAATTAAAGAAGGCCTTGTATGGTCTAAAATAGGCTCCTAGAGCATGGTACTCTAGACTGGATAAGTATCTACATAAAGCAGTTTTCAAAAAAGGAAGTGTTGACAACAACCTCTACATCAAAGTAAGTGAAGGTAATATTTTATTAATTGAAGTTTATGTTGATGATATTATTTTTGGTAGTGATAGTGACAGGTTAAGCCAGAATTTTGCAAAAGATATGCATAATGAATTTGAAATGTCGTTACTTGGAGAACTATCCTTCTTTTTGGGACTTCAGATACGTCAAAGCAACCAAGGAATATTTATTTCTCAAACCAAGTATATCAGAGAAATGATAAAGAGGTTCGGAATGGAATATTGCAAACCATTTATCACTCCCATGCAAATCAGTTGCAAGTTGAGCAAAGATGATGATTCGGATTCTACATATCAGAGGCAATACAGGTCAATGATTGGCATCCTACTATATGTGACAGCATCTAGACCAGATGTAATGCATGCAGTTGGAAAGGTGGCATGATTTCAAGAAGCACCAAAGGAGTCACATGTGTTAGCAGTGAAGAGGATTTTTGGATATCTCAAAGGAATAGAAGAGTTTGGATTATGGTATCCAAAAGGAAATGATCTATCGCCTATTTCCTACACAAATGCAGATTGGGCAGGTTGTATTGATTACCGACAAAGAACCAATGGAGAAATGTTCTACTTGGCTGAGTGTTTAGTATCATGGCTAAGCAAGAAACAATCATCAATATATTTATCTACAGCCGAGGCAAAGTACATTGCAGCATCATCATGTTGTACACAAGTTATTTGGATGAAACAAACTCTGACAGATATACAGGTTGAGTATGATGAGCCCATTCCAATCTATTGTGATAATACAAGAGCCATCAATATCTCGAAGAACCCAGTGATGCACTCCAAGACGAAACACATTCAAATCAAGTATCACTTTCTACAGGAGTAGGTTGTAGAAAAGAACATCAAAGTTAAGTATGTGGGCACAAAAGAACAAGTGGTAGACATCTTCACAAAACCACTTCCACAAGAATCCTTTGAATATCTTCACCAGAGACTTGGAGTTATTTCTACTCCAAAATGAATTCTTTTTGAATGCTTATCTTATATGTCTTAGATTTACATGAGGAAGCACCATAAGATGACAATTTAGTCAGGGGGAGCAATCCCAGATGGAAAGATACCTTTGCCATTGATGACAAAGGGGGAGAGATTTATCGGATGCAGAGGACAGAGGCAGAGGATAAAGACATGGTTCTAGGGGGAGAGATTTATCAGATGTAGAGGACTTTTTACCAATAGCACCACTTTTTTATTTAGGAGTAAAAATAGCCACGCTGAAAAAATGAGAACTCTGGAGAGTTCTCATTAATTTGGTAAGTATGTTAGGTCATCGAGTACACTATTATCTCTTTTTCGGACTCATAAAATCTATACGAAAAAGGAAATCTTTGGCGTTTCCTTTAAGCTCTTTTTAGACTCCATAAACATGAAAAGATTGTTGATTGAGATTGCTTCCTTTCACACACGTTTAAAGGTTTTAAAGGGCGTATTTCGAGTGGTACTTTATCTTGTTTTTGACCTCACAAGACTAATTACAAAAAGGGAATACTCTAGTCAAGCATGACTAGAAGAGTTCTTCCTTGTGTTGTTTTACACTTTTTTTGGGCTTGGCAGACTAAATTTACAAAAAAATTCACCCAAGGAGTCATCTTTAAGTTATTTTCAGACTCTCTAAATGCGAAAAAACACTGAGTTTACCTTTTGTAGGCTCGTAAAATTATGCATTGAAGGACCTATATGGGATCGAACTCCAGGACCCATATGGGACCGAACCCCTGATTCTTCAGGTTCATTAAACATATGTCAAGGGACTCATCGAAGATTAGCTATATTGAACATCTGTTATCCCCCTGAAGCTTGATAAAAAAAAAAGAGGTACTCGCCAAAAATGGTGAGGGGGGAATTGAAGGAAGTGGGTCAAGTTTTTTGGAATCCTTCATGGAAGCCATTACTGTCACCCTTGAACATGGAACCTATTTGCGTCTCTCCTTACAGTTGATTAATTCACTTTCCTCTGAGTCATACCAATTCCATGAGTCTTGTTACTCCTTCAGCTCACCCAAAGAGTGCCTCGGTGGTCGTCGCACTATGTTTTGGTCCATTTCTCAAACGAGTCAATCCTTCCAAGTATTATGTCGTGCCTCACGAAGTTCAAGGGAGATTTTGTTCAAAAAGAAACCATCTATAGTATCACCAACTTCCATTACTGTGTCAGTCCATACTCATTTAATATACCATCTCACATCACTTTCCTGTGTCAGTTTCATCTTGATGATGAGGGATATATCAAGGCCCTCCTTCAACAAGTCTTTTTCTATCGACTTCATCGCATCATGTCAGAATTAGACTTAGAAACAAATTAGTACCTTGGAACCTGCATACCTCAATGGCAAGTCTCCTCGCTTCCGAAAATAGGTTTACACCATTGACCTCCAATCGGATGATTCCTCGAATGTTCAACCTCATCTCATTTATTCACATTTGATTCGATGTGCTAAAGGTACCTTCAAAGTCATTGTCATTATTGGTGATTTCCCTCACACTTGTTAACGATATACCTCAATGACCAGTAATCAAGTGGTTTCTACCATGTTCAACATCAAGAAATTTATTCACATGATTAGAATTGTACCATCTCAAGATAATGACAAAGAACCTGGTTTGAGCGCCCACTTTGTCCTATGTTTTGTCTAGGCTGTGATGAAGATCATTTGAGCATGTAAGAGATTTCAGTACAAGCACCATGCTGACAATATTACTGATAAATAGATTGTCACATAGGTCCACATTATATTGATCTATGGCTATGTTTTGTTATCTCATAGATCCAATGTGTATTTTTCATGGTTGCGATCATTTCATGTCATGGAGGTATGGATCCACTTTGTATCTCTGGTGGCCATATCCTTAGTCAGTATTTTCATGGATCCGTAGTGTATTGGTCGACGACCATGCTTTGAGTCAACTCATATTTTGAGAATAGGTATGATTGCCTCGAGAATGAAACATATATTTATATTGTTTGATGGTTTCTTACATCTTCTGCTAGGTTCTCTTACTCCAACACCTTTTCATTGAATAATTTGTGAAGTGTTTCAGCCATCAGCGTATGTTTTGACCTCACACTTTAGGGGGCATTTGTTACACACCAAATTCCCACACTACTAAGTGTGATATTTTCACACTTTAGTGAGGGAGTGTTTGCCATAATCCTAGACATGTTAGTAGAGAAATTTATCATACAGAATTCAAAATACTATGTGCACATGTATTATTCATTTTTATTGAAAAAGGGAAATTAATTTAGTGTGAGAATCCACCTCACAATTAGTTTCCTAATCTCAAGGATAAGTTTTGAATCTCATGGATGGTTGAGAGGTTTTCTCAAACTAAAATCCTAATTTGGTGGATCTTGAGAGATATTTTCTCCCTAAAATCCTTGAGAGATATATTCTCCCTAAAAATCTTGGATATGTCAATTTAGTGGATCTAGTGAGTGATTTTCTCCATGGTAGTTAAGCCTCCAAATCCTATATAATGAGGGCATTCCAATGTGAATGGGGGAATATTTTAGGTGTCAAACCTTTGATCTCAGGAGAAAGAATTCAACATTTTGATCTCAATATTTTCATGCAAGGGTTGGACGCGAGCTTGGAGAATATTTATATGACATCAATGTGATTTGTAAGTGCCTTCTTTTGGATTTCCATTTAATATCAACTTGGCCTATTCATTTCATTATGATTTCTCATTGTAATATATATGCTTAAGTCAAATCGGGTAGAGATAGATATGTTTTATCTAATCACATAGAGTAGGAGAAAATATTTCTTTGTTGTTCATTATAGGTCCCGACTCGCGCTAAGGATCTCGGAGATCAATCCCGAAGCTTGGATCAATGATGAAAAACATCAAAACAAGATATGCCAAATTCTTTCTCTTTCTCATTTCGATTGGTTATGAACTACATCTATAAGGAAAGTAGCAACCATTTTTTTTATTTTGTCTTTGGACCAAGGAAAGAGTCTTGGTCCAAAGGGGAGATTAACTTGTCTGTGGGGTAAGATTTCCCATAACACATTCATTCATATTATTATCATTTTCTTCTATTATATTTCGTTCTTCCCCAAGGATGTCATTGGAAAATATATTATCAACCCCATTTCTATCATTCTCACTAATATTCCTTTTAAGAACCCCATCTAACATGTTAACCTCTGTAAAATATTAAAAATAAATAAACATTATTACAATATATAGAGTTTTGACAAGTGATATAATGTTAAAAATCACCAACTTCATTCAAATTATATCACCAATCTCTTCCTTAACTCTTTTGAGAATTTCCACAATGTTTCACTATCTCTCTTGCATCAACATCACCTCTATTATACATTTGTTAATTTGGATTAAGAGGAAATTATTATTTTAATGTATAGAATATATATATGTACAAAATATTCTCTTTCTAACCTAAAATTGCTTGTATTACCAAATGCCTTCCTTTTTTAACCTAAATACTATGTTTCTTATATTAACTATAATTATAATATATTTACAAGCATTATATAATTTTAATTTTTTGTTCATGAAAATATGTTTTTTCCGACCTCTATTTCATAAGAAGCATGCATAGGAAACACATTTTACTTGTGACAAGTGTTGATATGTTGCCACTTACAACATAGATAAATCACCTTTTACATATGTTTTTGAGAGTATGATGATTTTAAAGGTAAATTTAAATATTCCAACCCACAATGATAATACAACAACTATATTCATCTACAAATAAATGAATATCACATTATTACGATTTTTTTTTGAAATGCATCCAATTTCAAGTCCCAAAATGACATAAATGTTTTTTTTTTCAAAATTAATGTCATAATGAATATCATATTTTGACCCAAATGTAATATTATAATAGGGAATTGATTATACCTTAAAAAGTGATATGGGGATATTGATGAATTCAATGTACTGCTTTCTAAATGTAAAATGTGTTTTTTCCAACATCTATTTGATTAAAAGCATCCATAGGCAAGACCCTACATGTTTGCTGCACCTACAATCAAAACCACATTTTTACACAATATATCCACATTTTATTTGTAACAAGTGTTGATATGTTGCCACTTACAACATAGATAAATTGCGTTTTACATACGTTATTCAGGGCATGATGATTTTAATGGTAAATTGACATATTTCAACCCATCAAGATAATACGGCGTCTATACACATCTATAAATCAATGAATATCATATTATCCAAAACCCAAAATGACACAAATAATTTTTTAGAAATTAATACCATATTAAATATCATATTTTAACCCCAAGTTTAATAGTATAACAATAGTATAACAAGGAGTTGTACAATAAAAAGTGACAACATGATATTAATGAATTCAATGTACCTATTTCTTTTTTCAGAAAAGAAAAACCTTATATTAGATAATATAACAGGGCTATTACATTAGTTTCTATAATAGTTCAAATATTCACCACATAAGTTGAGAATAAACAAAACATATCTTGTTCATGTTACCAGGAAAAAAATCTCAACTACACTATATAGATCTCCACCAAAACTAATTTTTACTGAAAAATATCATATGATATCCTTCACTATTTCTTTATGTTGTTGTTCCATTAGTTGTATATCAGTCTTTCATAAATTTATGTTTCTCCTTCAATTATCCTTGCAAAGTAAATACCATCTTCCTCAAGTAGAAATGCCACCTTAGAGAGCTAATCAAAATCCTTATTAAAGGATCTAAAAATATGGTGTGTCTTTAGTAGAGTAAAATTATCGCTGATCTTTCTAATTCTGTTCATCCAGGGCCCAAGAGAGATCACCTGAAAATCATTTAGTTTGTTAAAACAGTCTATAATTACCTTTGAAACACCCATCAACTGTAATTTTGTTATCTTCAAATAATTAGCAAAAAAGAGTAAGCACCACAAAGCTAACAGTTCACTCTTGGAATTTGTCCCTCTACCACAGTTTATCATAATCTTAAAAGTACCTTTCACTAGGCATTTTAAGACTACTCCAGCCCCACACTTTCCACCCCTATCTTGAGATGCCCCATCAAAGAAGCCCACAACTTGATCCTAATCCAGTAGAGGTGGTATGTCTATCTTATTGATCTTATAGCTCTGTGAAGTACAATTTTCACCCAAGTCCTGAAGAATACTATTACAGAATTTTTATTTACTAATAGGCCTTCCTTCAAAAACACACAAATTCCTTTGTTTCCACACTTCCCAACATAAAAAACCAGGTAGCTCTTTCCAGTTACCATTCTTCTTTAACCAGTTTTCATAACAATCTTCAATCTTCTCTCCTTCCCATCTGCTCTTAATTCTTAACTTCTTCAGAATAATAATCCAGACGTCTTTTGTAAACCTGCATTCCACAAAAATATGGATTGAATTTTCCTCGCTTATCCCACACAAGACACACCTGCTAGGCCCCTCAAATACTCTTTTAGATAAATTTTCCTAGGTGAGGATTTTCTTCTCAAGTAGAAACCACACAAAAAGTTTTATTTTTAAAGGTAGAAACCAGTCCCAGATCTCACCGTACCAAAAATTTGAAACATCTCCATTAAAATCTTCCATCTGAATATCATAGGCTTGTTTAGCAGAGACCTGACCAAATTTTGTGTCCCATGACCATAAAAAAAGATATTTTTCGTTATTCATCTCAAAACCAGAGCCTACAAGCCTCTTAATAAAAAATTCCATTCAATCTTGAGCTCTCCCTCCAGTCCTAAGTCCTCTACCCTTTTCCATCTAGGTGCCATAAGTTGCTCCCCCTTCTGTATCTCTGCCTGTGCCAGAAATTCAATACCTTGAGCCTTCAAAGCTAGTATCATATTTCTAGACATCTTATAATAATTATGAGCTCTTATCATATGATCAACTCCAATCATGATGTCTTTCCCATTACCATGCTTCCAAGCCAACCAATCAATAATAATGAGCAAAGATGTAATAAGTGCTCTCCATATGTTTGAAATGTCCACCCAAATTTTCATTTTCTCTCTAAACCACTCTACTACTGTCTTTTTCCTGAGATACTTTTTAACTATCACCTCATGCCACAGTTCTTGATTCATAAGACATCTCCATAAATTCTTTATAGTAAAAAATTTCCCAAAATAATGAATATTATTTATTCCCCACCCTCCCATCTTTTTTGGTTTTGCTAATTTAATGTACCTCTTTCTAAATGTAAAAGAAATTTTGTTAAAATTGAGTATTGAATGCTATAAATACATACTACAATAAGATATGTATAGTATATAGTTATTTAAGAATGATAATGATAGGTTAGTGATTATATCTATAAAAAGAAAAAAAATGTTGGAAATGATATGGAAACAAAGTATTTAAAACAATTTCCTACATGTAGTTATATGTAGTTGTGAATGATCATGTAAATGTTTATAATAATGTTTATGATTATAAGAATTAAAAAATCTTAAAAGTTATAAGAGAAATTAAATATTAGAAAATTATTTTACATAAATATTTTAAAGATATATATTACATGGTGAATAATTATGTGTTGTCTTTTTTTTAACATTTATTTATTTTTGACTGATGTAACTAAATAATTTTATATTAAATTTATTTTCATAAATTTTATAAATATTTAGATTTTATATTTTATATATTCATTCCATTTTAACTAATGTTATGTTGTCATAATTTAATTTAATTTAATCTTATAAAAAATAAGTATAATAAATTTTAAAAAGTAATCAAGATTATTATCAATTAATTCAATCTTGTGTTTTATTTTTTTCTATTGGTTTTCTATATTCCATATAATTTATATAAAAAAACATGATACATGTAAGTTTATAATAGTTTTTCATGAAAAACAATTAAGGAAAATACATATTATTTTTTTATTTTTTTTGTAATTAGAATCAGTAACGGAGAATTACACAGTCTGTAAGCACGTTTCCGGATAAATTGGGGTGAGAATAGAATTTGAGGCTTCATTTTTACATTTCCTTCCATTTACACGACACATGTCAATCGGTCTACACCCCTGTGGGCAGGAAAATACACACTATAACTATACTCTCAATTCTTATAAAATATGTTCACAGTATAAATGTAACTTTAAAAAACTAAAATAATATGAACTCAAACTTTGTAGTGTTTTTATTAAGCACTTCTATATCCCATTCATTATTTGGCCAACAAAAACATGGCACATTTTAGTCAATGGTGGCTTACTCAATTGATAAATGTGAGGTGTTAATGAAGCCTCCACGAGGGTTCAAGTGGGGTTCAAGTCTCACCAATGACACAATGTAAAGTCTTCAAGTGGAATTTTGGCCTTGCTCTAGATTAATAGATTATGGACATGATGTAATGAGCCTATCAAGTAGAAAAATATGGCTAAAGCACTTCTTCTATATTCCAATATTTCATTCAATGTAGACCTACAATAATATGAACTTAAATTTTATAATATTTATTTTCTTATAAAATATAAGTAAGACACTTCTTTTATACTCTATGTAATATGTAAGGACTTTCCTATGACTTATGTAATGTGTAAGGAATTTACTACGACTTATATCATGAAAATAGTACCTTATTTCCTCAAGGGAATACAAAGAAATACCTCTCTATTTTAATAGCGGCTTATTACTCAAAATATCTCCACCTATCTTACCATACATGATATATCTCATTTAAAGATACCCGTCCTTCATTTAAAAAGGTGTTAATTCACCTTATATAATTACACTAAATAACATTCCAATTTTATCTTAGTATCCCATCATCACACCATGATATACCTCCCTCATTTAATTTTAAGTGAAGTGCTTAGTTAAAAAAAAAACATACGTTAAACCAAACTTAAAACACTTCATAAAAATTTAGCAAATCAAATACACATTGTAATTATGCTCTCAATTCTTATAAAAGTGTAATTATGCTCTCAATTCTTATAAAATATGATTATGTAATTATGCTCTCAATTCTTAAATTCTTATAAAATATGATTAAGGAATGACTAGTATCTAAAACTAAAAGTGATAACCATATTAAACCTAGACATTGCAATATTTTGTTTAACATCAAGCAACCATGATGTGACATGTGTCAAAATGGTTTCTCCATAATTCATGGAAAACGATTAAAGAACATGTAAGCCATATTCTATTTAATATTAACAAATAAGAGCATGCGTGTGTAATATTATGTTAATAATATTTTATGAAAATTAATTAAGATAAATATATTATAATAATAAGTTTTATAATATGGTTATAACTATTTAGAAAATATGGTTATAGCTATGTTTCAATTCTTCTGAAATATAAATACAACATAACTTATACTTATACTTAAAATATATAATTTAACATGAACTCAAACTTTACAATATCAGTTTTTTTCAGTTAGTATTTTTTTAAATGATGCGACCTTATCATATTAATTCAAAGCTTTTATAATTAAGATAAATACATTATAATAATACTTTTTATTTTTATAAAATATGGTTATAGCTATGTTTCAATTCTTCTGAAATATAGATAAAACATAACTTATACTTCAACTTAAAATATATAATTTAACATGAAGTCAAACTTTATAATATCAGTTTTTTCTTATTAGTATTTTTTAAATGATGCGACCTTATCATATTAATCCAAAGCTTTTAAACAAAGGTCATTTAAAATAATTAAAGTACTTTAATGATTATAAAACGATAAAAATAAATTATTAATAAAACTACTTTAATTTTAATCATATCAATGCTATATAAACTCAATCCTTCCATAGTCATTTGCAATATTTTTTTAAAATTCCGTTTTATTTTTTAAATATTTTTAATTATTTATTTAATTTAAAAAATAGATGTGAAATTGTGAATTTAATTTTAAACAAGTTTATAAAAACAATAAAATTAATTTTGTTTTATTTTTTAAATATTTTTAATTGTTTATTGAATTTTAAAAAGTAGATGTTGTAACGACCCAAATTGGATACATGCTTAAAGATTATAAAGCAAAATTAATTAAAAGAAAATGATTGTGATTAACTAAGTAATACTCTAACTACAGACCACATTTAATGACCTGAGAATTATAATTTAAAAAATCAATGAAAATGATATAAAATGGTTGCGTATGCAGAGAGGGAGCCTGATAGTCCCGAAAAGATAAAATATTAATGAGAGGAGTATGGAGGGGGATGAGGGTGGTTGTGAAGTAAAGGCGTGAGTCGATCGGGAGGAATAAGGAAGGGAAGAGGGGGATGTGTGCACCATTCGACAGGGGGGAATGGATGCTGTGGACTATTTTTGCCGTGACCAGAGAGCCTCTGGACGGTTGTGTTTTGCCATGAGCAGAGAGCCTCTGGACGGTTGTGTTTTGCTATGAGCAGCGAGTTTCTGTGTACTGTGGTATTGGCTGTGACCTGTGTGCTCAGATTGAGGCACGAGATTTACTGGTTGTGACATATTGATCAGGGAGGCACCGAGTTGCTGGAGGTTTTGGGCACGGGGGCAGGATATCCGTAGATATCTTGGAGCTAGGTCGTTTTCCTAGTTGGCAGGGTGGACATTAGTTTTGGGCGGTTATTTTCTGTGTCTGTGGTAGGACTGGACTATGTAGCAAGGCAGCAAGGCAGGATGGGCAACGAAAATTAGCATCAAAACCAGGTACTTGTCAAGTTTTGTATTTATTTCTTTCTGTCATGATTTCAGTATTTATTGAGAATTCTAAGTTGTTGTAGTTGCTGTCATGAAAGTCAATATTTTGCTAGGAAGTTGTTCTTTCAGTTTACTTAATAAATGTTTATGAAACTGAATGATGTTTAGAATTATAAGGGCATTACATATGGTATCAGAGGGTCTTAGTTCAAAATCTGGAGCCTAAGGGCCGAAACCCGGAGTGTTAACTCCAACCACGCTTAACCTGTAAGAAACACATGTCATTTGTGTCTTAATAGATTATGTCGAATAGAATTCAGCTTGACCAAACATGACTGATATGGCGTATGGCATATTATTGGGATGATTTGACAGTTCATTCAAAATTAAGGGAAGGACGATTCAAACATATCATACAAGTCCTTGAACTATGTAGGATGTATGACATGATATCTTTGAATCCAAAAAACATGTTTATTTCTATATTATAAGGGAGAATACCAGGCTATATTGTGAGTAAAGAAGCCATATACATTGATCCAGAAAGGGGTAAGACAAAAAATAGTTTACTAAAGAAGGATACAAAAATTTGAATGAACTTCGGAAATTCAAAAGTTTTTACAGAAATCAAACAGGCAATCACTACTACCCCTGTTCTTATTAGTCCCAAATTTTGATAAAAATTTCATATTATATTAGAGGAAACCATTGCTTCCATACTCACCAATTTCATGAATAGAGAGTTCATGACCAAAATTGAAGTTGTAAATATTTATCCTCCTAATACAATTGATGTCGTCATACAGAGTTCAACTTTAGCATCATCTGAAGGGTATAAGGATATACTATTTTATGTGATGTCTAGCCAATTTCCTCTGGGAATGTGATCCAAAGAGAAAATATACTCAAGGTAGCACCCTATATTATCCAAGCAAATGGTCTCATATATATCACAAGTGACCGTTTTAGACAATACTCATTAACTGGATCATGAATGGCTAATGCGGTATTAGTTTGAACATTCAAAGGAACACCCTTTAAAATAGCAGCATTGAACCAGATAGATGAAGAATCACTTCCCATAAAATGGCTACCCTTAAAGCGGCCTGATAAAGCTATTGAACACGAAAAGGAGAGTTGATAATTTAAATTCATTTGAGCAATGTTTGTCAATGAAGTTTCGAGTAGTATTGACACCTGGAAATCGATGAAATATCGAGGGAAGCTTCTGTCGAAGGCTTGAAGTTAAAAAAAAAAATTAATAAAAAAAAAAATAAAAAAAAAAATTAATAACTGCACGAATTATTACTATAAAAAATACAAAAGGGCATTTGCAAGACCTTGAAAGGGCCTATTTTATCTCGAACTTACCCCAAATAAGGAACTGCCAATGCGCAATAGCAAAGAGATACAAAAAACTTGTATTGCGCAGGAAGTGCGTAAATTACCTGTCTGTATTAGCCTCGGCAAAATCTTAAATAACATAAACACTCTTGAACAGTAGGCCAATACAATTTTGACCGTGCCGAAGAGAGCAATTTTCACACCACGTAGAGTTTCATGCAATTAATCATTATCCCCAAAGGAGTACAGATCTGAACCATCAGATCTTAGGCAGATACCCGACAGCCGTCAGATCTGCAAAGAGTTGCGAGGGATTTAAGTCCTCAAGGAATACGGGAGGAGAAATCCCGACGAGATGTGTGAAGGCATCGGGATATCAGAGTTCGTGAAATCGGAGTTCCTGAGAACAAGGAAACCATGGCATCGCAAGTCCCGGAACCCCGGAGGAATCAGGACCGTTCATTTAGAAGATGCGTGGACGAGATCGACGTTATCGAAGAAGTCCCGATAAGGAATCATCCATCGGGGTTTGAGTCATCAGGATATCGGGGATCCCGTGAACCAAGTATCCATGCATTATGAAATCACGAAACGCGATTTCCCGATGGGTCAAAGGATAGCGGGGCCCACAGAAGGGTCAACGGTGGACACGTGATAGATTACACGACGTAAGTGACTTAACACTTAAACCTTTGTTAAAGAGGATTAATTAATCAATGTTTTAATTAGGCCTTAATCATGTCGCGAAATCGGAGAACGGGGTTTCGTGATTCTTTGTTACGGGAAACCCTGAATCCCGATTTCATTAATAGTTCACTCATAATATTTAAAGTTTTAACCCACTTTTAAACCTTCGTTGACCAAAAGTAAACGCTAAGGCATCGCAAAATTTGAAGTAAGGAAAACTCTTGCTCGAGAAGGACCGAAACCCGATGGGGAGCCATAAGGCTGTGGTCACAAAGACAAGTCGTGTGGATCACGAGCATAGCTTAAGGGCTAAGGCGCTAGGAGCATATTGGGGATCGGAAAATCACGAATCTTAAGGACTTGTGAGGTTCGACATTGGGAACCCCGAAACTCTGACGAAGGATAGGGTCGGGGCCACATGGAACGATGGTCATATGAGGGGGATGTCTAGCCTGGGGGTTAGCACATAAAGTGCCATATCGAAGAATTGGTAATCGGGAGTCTATGGGGACAGAGGTTCGTGACAGCGAAAGTCGCGAAACCCCGAATCCCAACAAGGAATAGGACTACGGTCACGTAGGACAGGGTCACTTGGACCAAAGCATAGCTTAGGGGAGGTCTAGAGCTAGAGGAGGTGCATCGCCATATCAGAGATTGGGAGTCTGTGAGGACATGAAGCTCTTGGTATCGGGCATAAGGAAACCCCAAAACCTGAAATTTTAATTAGGAAATTTTACAGTTAGGAGCAAAGGGCCGTGAGAAATACAGAAGACAATGTATGTGCATCTAACTACATGCATATGCACAGACGAATAAATTATAAATATAAATGAAATAAAATTGAAAGCAGAATACCAAATCCGTACAAAGCTGGAATTACAAACAAATCTTTTGTTCAAAAGAAGAAATCACCATTCATTACCACAGCGCAAGGAAGATTTATGCAAATTATTAATTCGAATAACCCGCGTTCTTCATAAAGATACTGGAACTATGCACAACATGCGGACTGAATCGTACCTCTTACTATAGCTGAGAGCGAGCTCCGCAAAATGTACAGACAAAGGAGTGGTTCCCAACAATTCAAGGAGACTGGACTCCATGTCCTGGATCTTATCAGGGGCCATAGCAATATACTCTGTTTTTGCAAAACAAACTGGTAAAATGCTCAGAACAACGGTGTGGAGGTGAGCCATGGAAAAGGGGATTTTGAAAACCTCTGAGCAGAGCAGAGGCAGGTCTATGTTGGACAAAGACTGATGTGAGGAAAGTCCCAGCGGATGAGAAAGTGGGATAGAGGTAGGACGCGTAGAGAGTCGAAAGGCTGACAGGTGTGGAATTTGGGAATAGATACAAGGGAGTTTGAGAAAGCCAGACGAGCACGTGGAAACCATGCGTGCCCGAACCCTTGGGTATACGTTCAACTATTTTATATTGATATAATATAAAGTGTTAAGAGAATATGATGTAAATTAAATAATTTAGTATAAGTAATTTATATATATAAAATTAAGTTAGTTTAAAATTAAAGTAAAGATAAGCTAAGTTAATTAGTATAATAAAAAAATTTAAGTAGAAGGTTAATTAATGGTGTTAAGGCCTAGATTGGTGGCATATGCACTAGGAGTGATGAGTAAAGCACAAGGATAACGTAGCTACTGGATGAAGGCTTAGTAGTTTAACTTTTGTTCTCATTCACCCAGAAGTGGAAGAGGGTTTTTGAAGCCATGCAAGGAGTGTGCAAGCTAAAGAAGAAGTCTCAGTTTTGAATCTAAGCAAAGGAGATCTAAGACTACTGCTACAGGAATGTGCAGATTCGAAAGGATTCAGCACTCGGAAGTTGTTGAATGTTGAGCGCAAGGAGTGCGTGCAAGTTCCTCTGAAAGAATCAGAGTAGAAAAGCTCAGGAGGTATAGCACCTTCGTGATATTGCTAAAGGAGAGCACATGAGTTTGTGCCATGGAGTGTTCGAACAAGAGTTGCAAGCGTAGGCATTGGGGAGCAAGTTCTGGGAAGGATACTTAGCCATTTTCGAGAAGGTCTTCAGGAAGGAAGAAATCGATGGTCGGGATCTTATAGAGAAGATTGACGAAATCCCGCCAACCATTAGATCTCGAGAAGTTGCGTCGGGGGTTAAGCCCTAGTGTCCAGAAGAAGAGTCCCGGAAGAGTCATGGGGGTTTTGCGAAGTTTAAAAAAAAAAATCGAGACCTTGTGGTCCTCAAAATCCTGAGAACGGATCCTAGCCGTTGATCTCGGCAGGACACGTGTCAGCGTTGGGAGGCGTCGGGATTTTACCATCGGAGATTTGGGGAGTATAGAACCCATACATATTGAAATCGCGATACGCGATTTCCCGATCAGATCTGGACCGTCCATTTTACGAGGACGCGTGTCAGAGAATCCCGTAGAGTAGTGGATCGGGAAATCGGGGTTTTCGAAGATAAGGAAACTGCGTCGCTGTGAATCGCGATCGGCGATATCCCGACGGTGACGTAAGCAAGGTGGGACCACTAGAGTCAGAGTGAAGGACAGGTGTCCATCATCTGGGAAGAGTCGGGAAACCCGTAGGAAAATCCCGGTACAATCACAACCGTCCATCTGTGAGACAGGTGGCTACCATCGAGAACCATCGGCGATTGGCCCATCGGAAAATCAGAGTTCTCGAGGTCATGAGAACCAGGACATCGTAAGTCCCAAAACCCCGGGAATCAATCAGGACTGTCCGTCTACGAGGACAGGTGGCAAAGGATCGCATGTCGTCGGAGTTTTGTTCATCGGAGTTTTGATGGTAAGGAAATTGTGCAACAGGAAATCGCGATCCGTGATTTCCCGATGAGATCTGAGCCGTTCGTTATGAGGACGCGTGTTAGGGAATCCCGAGGGATCAGGGTTCGGCATTTCGGGTTTCCTGCATACAAAGGAATCACAACCGGAGAAGTCGCGAAATCCCGAAACGCGACGGGTCCCACAACCATAGCGTTTAAGTGGAGGACAAGTGTCACTCCATATCGGGGTTCGGAGCTAGGAAGGGTCTGTGAGTGAGCACATTTAAAAACGTGAACCTCTGACATGCGATTTCCCGACGGATTTAAGGGTACGGCATTGGACAGGTGTCTGAAGGTCCAACCTTGACGGGAGTTAACGTCAAGTGGCATCGAAGATTGGAGGCATCGGGGTTTTAGGAGTTAGAAATTCGAGACCTCTCGAGTCTCGAAACCCCGAAGAAATTACAACCGTAGATCTTAGGGCGGACACGCGTCGGGAGATCTGGACGAGTCGGCATTTGGAGAATCGGGTTTTCCAAAGGCAAGAAACTCTTGCATATAGGAATCGCGATCCGCGATTTCCCGACGCGATCAGAACCGTTAATCTGAATGACGCGTGTCCAAGGATCCTGAAGAGTTCGGGGTTCGGCATTTCGATATTTCCGCATGCAAGGGAATCGTTGCAATAGGAATCGCGATTTCGCGATACCCGACAGAGCGACAGAGAAGCGGTGACGTGGAGGAGAGAGTTCACACGTGCATCGGAGTTTGGGATTTGGAAGGGCCCGTGGACGAGTGCATTTGAAATCACGAAATTTCGAAACGCGATTTACTGATTTCCACTGGAGTATGGGCCACGACTACCAGAGCGGAGGACAGGTGGAATCAGAAATTAGAGAATCAGGAATTCTAAGGGCATGAGTTCCACACATTTGAATTCCGCGAAGTCCGAAACTTCGATCGCGGAAAGGACCGGGGTTTTGTAGGCCAGCAGGTCACATGTGGAAAGAGCTAGCCGGAGGGAGCTAAAGGGTGCAGAGAGCGCCATCATAGATCGGGAGTCGGGGATTCATGAGGCGGGTGATTCACGACAGTGCCAGTGTCGATTTCCCGACGGGAATATTCCCGATAGTAGGTTGATCACGGTCATGGACGGTGGTCCTATGGCGAGAGTCTAGCCAGGAAGGCTAAAGACAAAGGAGAACTCATCGGGAAATTTGAACTGGAAACCCCGATAGAGGGATAAGGCTATGATTGCATGGGGAGCGGTCATATGGGCTGTTGCATAGCTGGAAGAGGCCGGTGCTCAGAGGAAAGACGTTCATCTTAAATCGGGAATTGAAAGTCCCGATAAAGTCTAAATAATGGAAGATTGGTGGAGCATCGCGGCTAACGTGACACTGTTGTGGAGAGTTTGAAGGACGAAAGACTGAAAAGGATTATGATGAGCAAAGATTGATATTTAAAATTTAAATATGTACATATGCATTTGAAATTGTGAAGAGTTACTAGGAGACAGTGTGGAAGAATAAAGTTAAACTTGAGCGGTGAGATTGGGGTTCCTACGAACAATTTAAATATGGAATCCAACTTGGAAATAGAGAATAAGGAAATTGAAGGGAATTATGAAATCCCTGAGACATGCTAATAAATATTGTGTTTTCTCTAGGTGGAGATACATTGAAATTGTGAAACATTATTGCCACTCTCGTTGACCTTTTTGTATCATAAGAGGATAAGTTTAGGCACTATGTTAAAATTTCCAAATAGTATAGTGAGGAAATAGAAGTGTTGGTAAAACTGTAAATCGAGAATGCATTGGATATAGAATGATGTGAGGAGTGAAAATCCATGTCAAACTTGATGGGCGAGATTGAAGTGTTGACCATTAATTTAGTATGAATATGACACAACACAAAACAATCTATATATAGCAGTGATACATGTGGATTCCAATTTGGAAGTTGTAAAAGGGAAATCAAAGTAACTCATAGAAGCACTCAAGACATGAGTATAAATTCCCGAGTTTTGTTTGAGTGGAGATGTATTGAAAATTGTGAGTCAGAAGTGATGTTATGGTTTAAGATGAATGAATTTGAGAGGGGCTTGTGAGTTGTAAAGTGCTAGCTGGGAAACTTACAATAACGAATATCTTTTATACATTGACTACATCAAATATTGGTAAATTTTGTGTTGATTATTAAATAAAATCCAATTTGAACCCATGTTCTATGCGATGGTAAATATGGGCACCTCGAGACACGATTTTTAAGGTGAATAATTGTATCACATGATGCATGATCAAGTAATTTCAATCTCCAAACTCATACAAATGATTGGTTCCATTTAGAAAGGTAAAATTTAAAAATTCTAAACAATGGTTGTTGTGATTGGAAGAAGACCAAGTATAGGAAGATGTAAACATATAAAGTTGATGAAGTGAAATATGCATAAAGTTTGTGTATCGAAGAAATGAAGGTAGCCAAGAAAGATAGACTATTTACGGGGGAACTCATGATGAAAGGAATCAACTAGGTATTGGAATATATAGGCAGTTAGCCGTCAAGAGAAGGAAGGTGCAACAAGGAAATTTCAACAATGAAAGGCCGATACACGTGAAATGAGAAATTGTTTTTGTGTAAACGTCGAGTTTTCGTATCCTGTATTAAAAGTTATGAATGTCGGGAAACGTAAAGTCTCGATAAGGGAATTGAAGAGCATTTCAGCTCTTCGGGCCGAAGGGAAAAGGGGGTCCAGTGGGACAAGTATAGTACAGGATCTGCTACTTGGGAAGACGCAGAGACACTACGGTGAGACTGTCCCTCGCTATTTTGACTACTTCGAGAACATGCTTCCCGAAGGTAGGGTGTATGTGACACCACCTTTTGGCTTAGACTACCGGGATTACCTGAGGCCTATACACTTATTTCCTAGTCACGGTGAAACTATTAAGTGATACACTTAAACTTTAAAATTTATGAACTTCTATGAAATGTTTAAATGTTATCGATGATGATGCATGTAATGCGATCTATTATGTGAATGGAAATTTTATGAATGTTTAAATGTTATTGATGATGATGTATATGATGAGACATATTGTGAGAAAGAGAAATTGTTGAATGTTTAAATACCATTAGAATGAAGTTGGATACGATGAAATCTATTTTGGTAAATGATAATCTTGTGAATGTGTAAAAAGTATGAATTATGAGATATTGTGGAATCTAATTCAAATTGGAAAACTTTGATGTTAATGTATTGATACAGGGATACCAAATTGAAATGATGAAAGTATGCAATTATATGATGTTAATGCATAGAAATGTATGAGTTGGTGTTGCAGACTAATCTGCAGGTTATGGGCTATGAAATAGCCAAGTGATAATGATGATGAAAGTGGATAATGGGACCACTGATCGGGAAACATTATGGTATGAATAGTGTATATGGAAATTATATTGATTTGAATGCATTGCTATGATACATGGACTATTGCGTGATTTTGGTACTAACACTACCCAAAACCAAATAAACGATGACAAAACCTCTAGCAACACGATGCCCCTGTGTGTTCCATTATAGGGTGTTGACCCTGGTACTATGAGGAGGGGTGGAGGTGTTTCCCACCGTGTATCCTCTGAAACCTGAAGTCCTCGGAGGACAGTGCTCGTTCACGCTCCCCAGACGTGTGATGAGGACTGTCAGTTGCCTACTAGGGAAGCTTGGTCGAGTGAGCGACACTTCCACTTACGAGTTCTATTTGGAGTTAGGTCAGTATAGCTGACGCTCCAAGATAGTCTAGCAGAGGATGGATAGGATGGGAGATGGAAGTAGGTTAGGAAGGAAGGATGAGTAGATAGTTGAGACTTTATGGGGGTCTGTTCTGTGGTGGGATTTGATGAAGAAAATGTATATATGAATATTCTTTATGATATAACTAAACCACAGTTGTTTAAAATAAATTATTGAACCGAATAATTGAGATTAAAGAAATTCTTAAACAATTGATTATCGTTGTCTTTTATGAAAGACTAGTTTTGCTGACTGGATTGAATGCATACATAAATTATGGATTGAATGCATACGACCCAAATTGGATACATGCTTAAAGATTATAAATCAAAATTAATTAAAAGAAAATGATTGTGATTAACTAAGTAATACTCTAACTACAGACCACATTTAATGACCTGAGAATTATAATTTAAAAGATCAATGAAAATGATATAAAATGGTTGCGTATGCAGAGAGGGAGCCTGATAGTCCTGAAAAGATAAAATATTAATGAGAGGAGTATGGAGGGGGACGAGGGTGGTTGTGAAGTAAAGGCGTGAGTCGGTCGGGAGGAATAAGGAAGGGAAGAGGGGGATGTGTGCACCATTCGACAGGGGGGAATGGATGTTGTGGACTGTTTTTGCCGTGAGCAGGGAGCCTCTGGACAGTTGTGTTTTGCCGTGAGCAGAGAGCCTCTGGACGGTTGTGTTTTGCTGTGAGCAGCGAGTTTCTGTGTACTGTGGTATTGGCTATGACCTGTGTGCTCAGATTGAGGCACGAGATTTACTGGTTGTGACATATTGATCAGGGAGGCACCGAGTTGCTGGAGGTTTTGGGCACGGGGGCCAGGATATCCGTAGATATCCTGGAGCTAGGTCGTTTTCCTAGTTGGCAGGGTGGACATTAGTTTTGGGCGGTTATTTTCTGTGTCTGTGGCAGGACTGGACTGTGTAGCAAGGCAGCAAGGCAGGATGGGCAACGAAAATTAGCATCAAAACCAGGTACTTGTCAAGTTTTGTATTTATTTCTTTCTGTCATGATTTCAGTATTTATTGAGAATTCTAAGTTGTTGTAGTTGCTGTCATGAAAGTCAATATTTTGCTAGGAAGTTGTTCTTTCAGTTTACTTAATAAATGTTTATGAAACTGAATGATGTTTAGAGTTATAAGGGCATTACAGATGTGAAATTGTTAATCTAATTTTAAACAAGTTTATAAAAACAACAAAGTTAGTAGAAAAATTAAAAGTTCCATGTTATAAATTATTATAAATTAAATATAAAAATAAAAAAGTTATATGTATTTACTAAGAAAAGTATGATTTTATATAACAAAATTTTCTCAAAATTAGAGTTTAAAAAAATATATATATTTAAAAAATAAGTTAAATTTTAAGAAAGTTTATTTTTAAGAAAAAATGAACTTTTTGAAAAAACAAATCGAAATTACACAAAAATAAAATATCTATTATAAGGTTATATATATGATCCAAAACATCAAGTCCATTATAAACAAGTGATGCATGGCGGCGTAGTCTCTGCCAGGTTGGAATGTGTAGTCCCTGCGAGGTTGGAATGTGAAGAGTACAGACACATGGGTAGCAAGTTGAAGTACATGTGGTATCCATGCAGAATTTAGTGTCCCCGAATTAGTTTTATTTTAAATTTATAAAAAATTATTAATGTGTGGTACATCAACAAAGGTTCCTAGTAACTAAGTTTGATAGTACAGGAAAGATTTAAAAGGAGCCTGGACAAAAAAAAAATAGTGTACAATAATAATAAGGTTCCTAGTGAGAACTTTTGTTACATCAACATTTGAAAGGTTTTTCGACACAAAAAATTTAGCATACAATAGAATAGTAATAATGTTTGTTACATAGGTTCGTGGACAAAAACACAAAAAAATTAGCATTCCCAAATTAGTTTTCTTTAAAACAAGGGCTTCTGGACACCATAAATGATCAAATTATAGGTTCATCGACACCATAAATTTAGCATACAATAGAATAGTAACAACATCCTGCAAGAAAAACTCACCATAAATTTAGCATACAATAGAATAGTAACAATGTCGTGCAAGAACATTTAAAAGGTTCTTGGACACAAAAAATTAGCATACAATAGAATAGTAATTTAGCATACAATAGAATAGTAACAACGTCCTGCAAGAACATTTATAAGGTTCTTGGACACAAAAAATTTACCATTCCCAAATTAGTTTTCTTTAAAACAAGGGCTCCTGGACACAAACGAAATTGAAATTTATGAAATTATAGGTTCCTTGACACCATACATTTAGCATGCAATAGAATAGTAACAACGTCGTGCAACAAAGGCATTCCCAAATTATTTTTTTTAGAAAGTAATAACATCTGTTAGATCAACAAAGGTTCCCGGAGAAAAAAAAATTAGCATACAATAGGACACAAAAAAATCTAGCATTCTTGAATTAGTTTTCTTTGAAACAAACAACAAAGGTTCCTTGACAGACATTCCCAAATCATTTTTCTTTTAAATTTATCAAAAATTAATAATGTTTATTACATATTTCTAGAAATTACATCAACATTTAAAAGCATACAATATAATAGTAATAACGCCCATGACATAGGTTCGTGGACAAAAACACAAAAAAATTAGCATTCCCGAATTAGTTTGGTTTAAAACAAAGGCTTATGGACACAAAAAAAAAAACAAATTTATCAAATTATAGGTTCCTTGACACCAAAAATTTAGCATAAAATAGAATAGTAACAATGTCTTGCAACAAAGGCATTTTGAATTAGTTTTCTTTGAAAGTAGTAACGTCTGTTACATCAACAAAGGTTCCTGGAAAAAAACAAATTAGCATACAATAGGACACAAAAAATGTAGCATTCCCGAATTAGTTTTCTTTGGAACAAACAAGAAATGTTCCTGGACACCCAAAATTTAGCATACAATAAAGGCATTCCTGAATCAGTTTTTTTTTAAATTTATCAAAAATTAATAATGTCTGTTACATATTTCTGGAAATTTAAATGTGTTTGTCATGTAGACTGGGATTGGGGCTCCCGTGGACCATAAAAATAAATAAGTACAAGAATTAAGAATGTCAAAAGAAGAAGTGTGCGACGATCGAGAGGAAGACCTGGAAATAAGAAATTGGAAGTTATGAGTCTTTGGTTACAGTTTTCTATTTAAATAGGTAATATCTAGATTGATAAAGAAAACAAGATGATAGTATAGACTTAAACTGGATTGATAAAGAAAACAAGATGCCAATATAGACTTACTATGAAGCCGATGCGTTTTTGTTGTTGTCGTCGATGATCAGTAGAGTCGTGTCGATCGGTTGTTGCCCTTCCTGGACGAGGTTGTCCATTCTCTATTGGAACCATTCTTCGATGTAGCTTCTCATGGGGGCCATGTTGATTTCATCCCAGATTTCTATGTCGTACAGGTCATTTTCTAATTTCCTTAGATCCATTGAAATACTATGCAGACTCTGTTCAATTTCTTTATTGTGTGCAGTAGAGTCCAGTACCCAACGCTCGAGCTCATCTACACAATGTTCAACTATGCCGTAAAACGTTTCGAAAGACAACCCCTTTAAAATATCAAGTTGTTCATGGAAGGCTTATTTGGTCATTGAAAAGGATTTGAGAATTAAGTTTGGGTATTGAACCTAGTTGGTACTTCCGGCTAAGTCTATTTAGATCAGGCTTGCGAATAATTCTTCTTTTTTTGATATGGCTTGTTTACATGATTCAACAATGATATCCATGTTCTTAACTTTATTTTTCCAGCATACTTTTACATTTTTGGTCCACTTTGGGGAGTGGAGTTTATCTTGACTTCTTTTCAGTTCCGATGTGTTGACGGCATGGTTGGAAAAATGGGTCAACACCTATTGTTAATTCCTAATATTGATTCATTACCCCTTAATTGGGGCATATTACATTAGTAATCTTATTTTATTTATGTCGGCTTTATTCTATTAGTTGTAATTATACCTCCTAGTCTCCTATATATACCAAGGAGACATTTTCATTTGGATTCATCTTGTACTTGAACATTTATGTGGGGTAAAAGGAGGTTGCCCCCTCAAAGAGGCTTATTATCTGAAATTATCTCTTTTTCAAGGCATTGAATGTTAATCCCTAATATTGGCTCATTTCCCCTTAATTGGGGCATATTATATTAGTAATGTTATTTTATTTATGTCGGCTTTAGGCCATTAGTTGTAATTATACCTCCTAGTCTCCTATATATACCACAGAGACATTTTCATTTTGAATCATCTTGTACTTGAACATTTAAGTGGGGTAAAATGAGGTTGCCCCCTTGAAGAGGCTTATTATATGAAATTATCTATTTTTCAAGGCATTGAGTACTTTTTCTGAGGTTTTTCTATGCTATATTGATATTTGGTTATTAACATATGGTATCAGAGCTCAAGGTCTTGGGGTTTCACTGCTACATCTGAGACACCTTGGAATTTTAGATATAACGTTGTTTCTACAATGTTTCAGAAGGAAAGGCTTGGAGGATATTTAGTATACGAATCAAGGTATGTTGGGTTCAAAATTCAACTCCTGAGGCCTTATACTTTCGGAGATACAGCCTATACAAGATAGGGTTATGGAATCATCCTGAACTGAGTCATTGTAAAATTTTAGCTATAAACAATTTTCTGTAACGTTTCAGGCCCTTAACTTCAGAGGATATTCAAAGAAATTAGTAAGGTATCTATGTTAAAACGTTAATCTTCTGGGTCATCTTAAATTTGTATATACACCCTATGTAAGATAGGGTATCTGACTAGTCCTATTGACTAGTCTCAAGAAGGTGTTCCTGGTAAGACAATCATAAATTCTTCCTATAGTATCCAAATTGAGTGGGACTGGTTTCATTGGACCAAGGACAAACTGTAGTATTTCTGGTGAGAGTTTCATAATTTTATATCAATTATTTTGTGCGGGGCACGCTACACAAGTGAGATCTCCTAGAAAGGCCAAACATCGACAAGTTGTGGGAAATTTACCATAAATTCCACTTAGCACATCCAATTTTAATGAGACCCATGGAATTGTAGAGAAGACATATCATAGAACTACATAAAATAAATTTTCATACCTGGAAGGGCCGAAACTTGGGAGATACAATAGAAGAAAGATTGTCTAGCAGAACCACCTCAAAATCAAGGTTTAAAAGTGATACTTGGCCAACATTCCACCCAAAAAGGGAACTTCTACACCAAATAATCCTCCATACAATCCTACTTGGACTCTTGATGAAGGTGAAGAAATGTGTAGGGACATAAATGATTTACAAAAGAAGATAGTAACAAAATATGAACTACAAGAGATGATGGAGGGTTTAAAAGGGGAGATCATGGAAGTATTGAA
>ML791905.1:400573-426165 GCA_009831015.1 Picea engelmannii
TAGTTTCTGACCCTTCTGGAATGCTGTGAACAGTGCCATGAATGACTTCATTGCTGTTTTGATGATGTAGAGTTCTTGTCGCTGTGTGCAGATGATGTGGAGTTCTTGTCGCCATGTGCAGACGAAATTTCAGTGATAACAGCCATCACTAACACAAGAATTCGCGAGCTGAGGAATAGATCCATTTCAGAGTATCTCATTAAATGGAGGAAACCGGCTAAAGATTCCACTTGGGAAGATGAGTCTTTTATATAGAGGCATCCAGAGTTACTCAAGAGTTGCAGAAAACACTTGTATCAAGGGGAGGGGCATGTTAAGCCCTAATATTGGTGCATTACCCCTTAATTGGGGCATATTACACTAGTAATGTTATTTTATTTATGTCGGATTTATTCCATTAGTTGTAATTATACCTCCTAGTCTCCTATATATACCAAGGAGACATTTTCATTAATAGTCATCTTGTACTTGAACATTTATGTGGGGTAAAAGGAGGTTTCCCCCTCGAAGATGCTTATTATCTGAAACTATCTATTTTTCAAGGTGTTGAGTATTTATTTTGAGGTTTTTCTATGCTATATTGATATTTGGTTCTTAACACCTGTTCACAGAAATGCTGATCATTTTTTAAATTCACCTCCAAATGTTAGAGCAAATCATTTTCCTTATTTCGGAAGGAAACTAAATTTTGTGATGTTTCCGAGACTTCAATAACTAGTTGCATTATTTTGTTGATGTTATTCTGTACAAGTGCTCTAGAGAATGCAAGGAGGGTAGAGGATACTTTCATCTTGGCTTCAGTGGTATAAGGCACGGTTTTTTCTAAAGGACTGGAAAATTCTGGGGTGGCAATGAAAGCCTGCTCAAATTCGTTGAGGTGGTCTTTCAATTTGGCATTTTCCGCTTCAATTTCTCCAATGGAATCATGAGTAGCATCACCAGTTCCTTGGTGAAATAGGGAGATTTTGGATGACCACATTTCCCTAAAGTTAATCTATGTGCAAGATTTTCCTTTCCTATTTGTTACATATCTCTTTTCAATGACCATACTTTTAGATTGGTTCTAAAAAACAACGCTCTAGAATACGAAGGATTCATCTTCGTCAAAAATTTCGGTCTCAGTTATTTCCACTGCGGATGACCCAATTTTGTCCATGTGCTCAGTTTCAATTTTAAGTTGCACCTGTTCACTTTCAATTTTGGGTTCATCGGCCTACCCTACATTGTTTTTTCTCTTCTTCATTAGTGGAATTTTGTGAGAACTATCAATTTTTATGCGAGGAGGGTTCTTATCTCCTCCTCTATTAGAATATTTATGGGTTTCTTTCTTACTAGGGTGAGTCGTTGAAGAGATGCTCCGTGATGTCGTGCTCTTGGGAGTGTTGGCGGGGGATTGAGCACACTTCTCACCAAATACTTTTCCATGTTGTCTGTACAATTTAGTCGTGCTTTGCAATGTCTCTGCGTCGCAATCGCCAGAAGCATGATTGTTGTCATCACTAGCTAGACATCTGCGGAGCATCCTTCCATAACAATAAATCTTTGAAAAATGATAAGAAACCATTAAAAACTTCATAAAAAAAATGGGAGGCCTTGTGCCTCCAGAGGGCCTGGTACCAGGATGTTACTTGGTTGAATCCATAGTTCATTTTATTGGATAGAGAAAGTCTTGGAAACAGACAACAATGCACTATTGTGAAAATCAAGTAGGATGACATATAAAATTTATTTTTTTCTTTGAATCGTGACAACTGGGAACAACTCTCAATGGAAATTAGCTTCCCCCAATCAAAAATGAATTTTCCCTTGACTGTGAAGTACAAAATATAAAGAATTATATGGGAATTGCTTGTCATGGATGCCGATCCCGTTATTCTTGTAAACAACCAAGCAATTTCCCCGAATGGATTTCTAAAGGAAATTACCTACTTATTTGTGATATCTTCAAGAACTATTGTTGGGTCTTCGAGGAACTCGGCTAAGATGTCCAACCCGTTATCATGTTTTTCTAGGAACTTCTTGCAGTCTTGTCCTCTGAATGTCAATGTTGGCTCCGACAATTTTAACATCGTGCGAAAGACCTGAGGTGACAAAGAAACAAGACAATGGTCGCGCAGTGGAATAATTATTTGGCTTGGAATATATTTTTTGGCGCACCAAGAGACCACCTCCTTACAGTAAAAAACCTTAGGGACAAAGCCTGCACGAGTGATTCTAGAGGTCCAAATCACTTCGTTATGGGCAGAATGGGATGAATAGTAAAAGTATGCCTTGGACCACTGAAAGTTCTTGTCTTGATGTACGAATGTATTTACTGTATCTCCACAAAACTATTGTCAACCTGCTGCCATAAGTCTACAAGAACGTTTGTTTTCTCCATACGATGAATGAAATGAAAAGTTGGAAGGGATAATATAACCCTACTCAAATATTAGTCCAATGTGTGTGAATGGGAGATCTCCTCGAGACTTCATTCATTAAAGACAATTTGGATGGTTGTTGCATCATGCTTTGTTAACATTAAACACTATTAATTTCATACATAGAAATGTGAACATGGAAGATACAAAAATGAGTGATTAAGAATTTCTTGAGCGGGCCAACATGACGACGTGTGTTTGATATGAACAATCGAAAGGGACAATATAACTCTCCGAAGATCTTGGTTTAATGCCTTAATAATGAGAGATATTCTCGAGCGTTTAGCTCATTAATGACAATGTTGAAGGTTCTTGCATGGTCAGTTGTTACCATGAAAGGTTTCTAATTGCATACTAAGAAAGTACGGAGGTCGCGGGTACAGGAAAAAACAGCTTCAAAATAGCGTTACAAGGTACAACCGTTGGAGGTGAGGGTGCGAGGGTCAAATTGTATATCTTGGAACTTTTTGAGTGAAATACGTGTAACACCGAAGAGGGTATGATAGGAAAGTTGAGAGGGAAATTTGTATATTACTAGTAAGAGCATGATTAATGTATATAAGGAAGGATAGGAAGTTAGTGGGGATGGAAGGCAGCAACAGATACTTTGAAACATTTGTGATTCATGATAGAGTGAAGCTTGTGAGTTCGAGGATTACACGATGGAATTGTAGATCACAAAAGTTTTGAGTGCACGATGTATAGCACGGAACAACAAGCAACAGAGTTCGAAAGAGCCAACCAAACAACTATGGCCATAAAATTGGCTAAGTATGGAAAGGAAAAATAGTCATTCAGATTTGTCATGTAAGGATATAGATGGAGATGAAGATATGTCATCCTGCCAATACTGGAACCCACGATCATAGAAAAGTGACTAAGTATATAACCACAAAGCGATAATACATGGGAAGAAGAAAAGGGAAAAAGGACTAAGGAATCTATGGTGGAATGGTGGATGTATAGCACGGAACAACAAGCAACAGAGTTCGAAAGAGACAACCAAACAACTATGGCCATAAAATTGGCTAAGTATGGAAAGGAAAAACAGTCATTCAGATTTGTCATGTAAGGATATAGATGGAGATGAAGATATGTCATCCTGCCAATACTGGAACCCACGATCATAGAAAAGTGACTAAGTATATAACCACAAAGCGATAATACATGGGAAGAAGAAAAGGGAAAAAGGACTAAGGAATCTATGGTGGAATCACTGAAATTTTGAGTGCAATATGTATACGATGGAACAAGAAGCAATAGAGTTCGAAAGCGCCAACCCGACAACCATGGCCATAAAATTGGCTAAGTATGGAAAGTAACAGCGGTTGGTCGGATTCTTCATGGAGGATATAGATGGATATGAATATATCTCATCCCTCCAACATTGGAACCCACGATCATAGAAAAGAGACTAAGTATATAACCACAAAGCGATAATACATGGGAAGACGAAAATGGAAAAAGGACTAAGGAGTCCGTGGTGGAATTGTAAATCACGTAAATTTTGAGTGCAATATGTATATCATGGAATAAGAAGCAACAGAGTTCAAATGCACCAACCCGAAACAATGACTAAGAATTGGATATTTCTTGAACCCGTCAACACGAGGATCCAAAATAGGCTAACAAGGTCTCCCCAGAAGACGTGAGGCCCCGACGGTCAAATTGTATCGTTCGTAACATTTGAATGCATAATCTGTAACACGGAAGAGGGGACGATGTCGAAACCCGATAGTCAATTTGTATATTGCAGAGGGCCAGATGCCAACTGTTTTGTATCAGTGTGTGTAGTTGTCACTAGTAAGAGTCACTAGTAAGAGCATAAACAATGTATATTAGGAAGGACAAGAAGTTAGTGAGGATGGAAGGCAACGAAAGATACTTTGAAACATTTATGAACCGTGGTAGAGTGAATATTGCTAGTTCGAGGATTCTGCGGTGGAATTGTAGATCACAGAAGTTTTGAGTGCAAGATGTACATCAGGGAACAAGAAGCAACAGAGCTCGAAACCGCCAACCTGGCAACCATAGAAATAAAATTGGCTAAGTATGGAAAGCAACAAGGGTTGGTTGGATTCGTCATGTGATTTTATAGATGGAGATAAAGATATGTCATCCGGCCAACACTGGAACCCACGATCATAGAAAGGCGACTAAGTATATAACCAGAAAGCCGTAATACACAGGAAGAAGAAAAGGGAAAAAGGACTAAGGAGTCCGCGGTGGAATTGTAGATCACAAAAATTTTGAGTACAAGATGTGAACCTGGTAGTCAATTTGTATATTGCGGAGGGTCGGATGCCAACTGTTTTGTACCATTGTGTTCAGTTGTCACTAGTAAGAGCACAACCAATGTATATTAGGAATGATAGGAAGTTAGTGGGGATGGAAGGCAACGACAAATAATTTGAAATATTTGTGAACCATGGTAGAATGAAGCTTGTGAGTTCGAGGAGTCCGTGGTGGAATTGTAGATGACGAAAGTTTTGAGTTCAACATGTATATCACGGAAAAATAAGTAGCAGAGTTCGAAAGTGCCAACTCGACAAGCGCGACCATAAAATTGGCTACGTATGGAAAGGAACAACATTCGATCGTCTTCGTCATGTGAGGATATAGATGGAAATGAAGATATTTCATCGCGTTGACAATGGGACACGCGATCATAGAAAGGCTACTAAGTATATAACCAGAAGGCGATAACACACGGGAAGAAGAAAAGGGAAAAAGGGTTGAGTGCGCGGTGGAATTGTAGAGAACGAAAATTTCGAGTTAAAGATGTATATTACAAAACAAGAACCCACAGAGTTTGAAAGCGCCAACCCGAAATAGTATCCAAGAATTGGATATTTCATGAACCTAACAACAGGAGGATCCAAAACAGGCTGACAAGGTATCTCCATAAGACACGACGTCCCGACGTTCAAATTGTATTGCTCAGAACATTTGAATGCATAATCTCTAACATGGAAGATAGGATGATGTCGGAATCCGGTAGTCAATTTGTATATTGCGGAAGGTGTGATGCCAATTTTTTCATACCAGTGTGTCTAGTTGTCACTAGTAAGAGATAATTTAGTATTGAAAATAATGTTTTTAGATATTGTTAGATAGTCGATAGGGATTACCATCCGTAAACAATGACAATATTGACCCCGCCAACCCTGGAGTCCATCTGTCAATTTGTATATCGTGAAACTGGGAGCATTGTTTGGAGGGCACAAAACAATAGAAGTGCAATGTTGAGCCAACCAACCCACAGGTTTGCTTGTCAATTTGTATATCGCAAAGTTCTGGGTGCTATTTGTAGGGAATAGAATAATGGAGGCCTAATTTTGAGCCCGCCTACTCGAGAACCCGCAATCCAAAAAGTGGCTAGGTATGGAATGCATAATCTGTACATGCTCTATAAAATCTCATGTCCATACTTTATAGTCTGATAATACACGAGAAGAAAAAAGGGAAAAAGTACAAAAGATTTTGTAGTGGAATTGTAAATCACAGAAATTTTTAGTGGAAGATGTATATCACAGAACAAGAAGAAACAGAGTTCGAAAGCACCAACCCGACAACCATGGGCATAAAATTGACTAAGTATGAAAAGGAACAACGATCGGTCGAATTCGTCATGTGAGGACATAGATGGAGATGAAGATATGTCAACAGGCCAACGTTGGAACCCGCGATCATAGAAAGGCAACTAAGTATATAACTAGAAAGCGATAATACACAGGAAGAAGACAAGGGAAAAAGGACTAAGTATCTCACAAAAGAACATCTATTGTTCTCTTATTAATGCAAATCCTTTTGAATCCCTGGTGAGTTCTCACTAGTAAAGGCATAAATTGCAGATCATGGAAATTCTTTGGGTGCAATATGTATATGACGGAACAGGGGACATATGTGTTGGATACCTCAAACCCGGGACTCGGTGATCACATAATTAGCTAAGTATTGAAAGGGATTGTGGTCAGTCGGTTTGATGGTGTGAATATACAGATAAAGAGTTTCCAATTTGTGAATCCATGAGGTCGTGATCATATAGCTGGGACTAAATATAGAACTACAAATGGATAATAGAGGGGGGGGAAAGAGGAGAGTTGATAGTTTTTGTACATTCCTGCGGACAAATTGTATATTGCGGAACTTTGGGCATTGTTTGCAACTCATGGAAAATTCAAAACACAATTTCGAGGTTGTCAATCTGGGAACCCCCAATCAAAAAAGTGTGCAAGTATGGAACACGAAAATGCTGGTCGAGACTTGATTTCGTTAAGAAAGATCTTCCTTGCATGTTTCTGGACAAGTTCTGGAGGGATGGTTGGTTGTCCTGACTTTTGCTTATTAATGACGATTTTTTTACGCTTGTTGCATGATGTTGTTCTAGTATTAAACCTTTGATGTTGCATATCTGGAAAGAAGTACAAGGATGGGCAGAACAGGAAACAATGACTAGGACTTAGAGTTTTCGTGAACCCTCCAATGCAATGATCCAAAATAGGGTCACAAGGTTTCCCCAAAGGACGCATGGCCCCGACGGCGAAATTGTATAGTTCATAACATTTGAATGAATAATGTGTAACATGGAAGAGGGGACAATGTCAAAGTCGTATAGTCAATTTGGAGAAGCAGTCGCCAGTTATTTCATACCAGTGTGTCCAGTGGTCACTAGTAAGAGCATAGTTAATGTATATCAGGAAGGACACGAAGTTGGTAGCAACCCAACAACCGTAGCCATAAAATTGGCTAAGTATGGAAAGGAACAATGGTCGGTCGGATTCGTCATGTGAGGATATAGATGGATATGAGGACAAGTCAACCCACCAACCCTAGAACCAGATATCATAGAAAGGCGACCAAGTATATATCCAGAAAGAGATAACGGGGGGGAAGAAGAAAAGGCGAGTTCGTATGTGCCAACTTGGCAACCGAGGCCATAAAATTGACTAAGTATGGAAATGAATAGTGGTCGGTGGGATTCATCATGTGAAGATACAGATGGATATGAAGATATGTCAACTCGCCATCCCTGCAACCGCGGATCATATAAATACGGCTAAGTATAAAACTAGAAAGTGATAATGGATGGGAAAAATAAAAGGGGAAAAGGGATAAGCATGTGACAGTCGAAAAACCTTTTTTTTCATTTATTAATGGAAATGTTTTCGAACCCCTGGTGGGTTCTCACTAGTAAAAGCATAAACTGTAGATCACTGAAGTTCTTTGGATGTAAGATGTATATGAGGGAACAGGGGACATAGGTGATGGATACCACAAACCCATGGCCTGGTGGCCAGATAATTGACTAAGTATTGGCCAAGAGAAAGGTCTGATATATATTTCAATAGTATTCATACTAATATATATTTATGGAGAAATTTTGATATTTATTTGAATAGTATTCATACTAATATATATTAATGGATTGTTTCTGTTTCAAATGCAAATGATCTCCCAATTTGCAGGATGCTCTTTGGTTCATAAATTTCGTTGAAACCACGAAAGTTTTGACTGCAAGATGTATATAACGCAACAAGAAACATGAATTTGCATTGTGGTTTCAACGAGATAACCTCCTTATCATCTATTCATATTGTATTCCTTGCAATGACATGTAGAAAATGTCAAATTTCCATAAACATTAATATCTAAATTTAATTAAATTTAATCAAAAATTGGTGTAATTTAAGTAATTAAGGTAGCTTCAGTCGTTCCTTTATTACTGCCAAGCTTTTTGAACCCCTGGTGAGTTATCACTAGTTAAAGCATAAATTGCAGATCACAGAAGCTTTTTGGCTGCAAGATGTATATGATGGAACATGGAACATAGTTGTTCAATACCGCAAACCCGGGACCCGATGGCTAGATAATTGGCCAAGTTTTGCCCAAAAGGAATTTTTTATATTTATTCCAATAGTACTCATATTAGTATATATGCACGTATATTATCAAATAGAAGAATATGTAATATATACAAGATATTGAACAGGAACATGGCGTCAACAGTTGACATGCCTAGTTGTAAGTCATTAATTCATTATATTTATGGGCCACGAAGAATGAAAGCAGGACGGGTCCTCCAATTTCTTTCTTTAAGTATAGGGCCGACGCCAGATAAGTATGGCCTATGACAAATTATTCTTCAATGTAAAATGTAAGCAACAAACATAGTAGCCTTTATTTAAATTGAAGTAGTGGGCAACAGAAAGAAAAGCTTGTTGTCCATGTTTAATGACATACAAGGAAAAAAGGTAGAAAATAAAATGAAAAGCAATACTAGAGATTGGAAAACACTATTAAAAAAAAACCGCAATTATTCTATATTAAAATAAGATGGGTTATAAAATACAGCTAAGATTATTTTCCACAATGATTGCGATTTGGCCTCCCGCTGACCAATAAAAAATATGTACATTGATGAAACTTGTTGACAGTTTTCTTGAGGATCAAATCCTTTATTCGTAAAAAATGAGTTGAATATCAATTTCGGGTCTTGGACTTAATTGGTGCTGCCAACTAGATATATCCCAGTTTTTTGAATAGCTTGTCTCTTTTAAATATGGCCTGCTTGCATTGGTTGGTTATTCAACATTCCATTCTTTTTCAAGTATTAATTTTCCTCTATCATCGAAAACTTTGGGTTCAAGGTGATTTCCTTGTAATGTTCCTAACCATTAACATCCGAGACAACTTAGAAATGTGATTCAGGCCCATTTCAAAATCGAGGGAGTCGTTTTATGTGACATCAACTATGGGATGGGAAAAAAATTCAAGTATGTTGTGACTGTTATTCTCCCTGTATTCGATCATCTGTTTGGTTGAAAAGCCTTCCTGTAGATTTGTATCTTGAAATTATTTGTTTTATTATAGTAAATTGGAAGGAATGTCCAACCCAACTGCAAAATGTTGTTCTGTTGAAGTACATGACTTCTTCGGGCAGCATAGGTCTAGCAAGTGTATCAAATGTTGCAGAATGCATCATCACAGTTCTGGCAAGTGTATCAAATGTTGCAGAACGCATCAACATAGGTCTTGCAAGTGTATAAAATGTTGCAAATTGCATCAGAATATATCTTTCATCATAGTGGTGGAAGATATGGCAGCCCACATAAAGGTTTGGAATGTTCGGAGGTGACGCCAAATATGTGGAGTCTGTAACTACATCCATAGGAAACTGAACAAACTTTGACAAAGAACATGTCTTTTTGTCAAGTTGGTTACCACACCCAGAAGTAGATCAACAAAATTTGAAATAGAAACTTCTGTAGTGATAATATGTCGTTTTATCCACCCATACAATTTTTGTTACCCGCCTCTGGTTACATTCACAAATGGAGTAATATTTCACGTCATTTACAGACATCACAAACCATTTTGCAAGACACAGTAAGTGCGACACCCTCAAGGAATACAAATTCTTGTGCGATCTACAGAACTCGATATACTTTCCAAATCTGTGTTGTTGTAAGAAACTATATACTTCAACACAGAAGTATTTTGCACATGACCTGAAAAACCATTAGAACTTTGAGCAAGAAAACAAAGAAGATCAATAAACAAATCTTTAGGCAGGATTTTAAACCAACCAAAGCATCTAATACAGGGAGAACACCAACCAGAAGATACTTGTTCTTTTTCTTTCCTCCTCTCTGAGTTTCTGTTGGATAACAGAGTTTTTTTTTTACTCAAATCTCATGTCATATAAAACTAGTCTGTCTTCTTTCATTTGGGCCTCAATCACATCTCTAAGTTGTCTTACATGTCCATGACCAGTAACATTAGAACGAAGGCACCCTAAAACCCAACTCTTTGATGATAGAGAGAAATGACAATAAGTATTTAAAAGCAACTCTGGATGATCTTCCGTAGATTTTGTGTTAATTTGTTTTAATGACAGATGTTCTCAATATTTTCGCTTATTAATGCCAATATTTTCAAATATGTACGTTGAATAGTGACTAATAGCACATATTAACATTCCCATATCTAAGCAGATTCTCAAATCTGACATCTAAGATATGCATAATATTAAAGAGGGACATGATGTTAAGGCCTTTGTGGGGGACACGTTCGTGGACTATGCTAAAGCCTTTAAGAAAACTAAAAGAGGCAATGTTTTTTTTTTTTTTTTTGCAAATTCAAAATGAAGGCAAAAGAAATTATTAGATCCCATAATATTCGTCTGTCTATTCATTTTAATGGGAGATTTCCTCGATCTTTCCGCTTAATAAAGCCAATATTTTCAAACCTGTCTCGTCGGTTGTTACTTTTGGAAACATAATTAATGTCTATTGGGAAGGGCTGAAGGTAGCGGGGATGGAGGGGAGAAACAAATGCTTTTAATTTTTCTGAACCCGAAAAGGCATCAACCCACAAAACTTTGAAAAATCGACTAAGTCTGGAAAGGTAGGTAGGATAGACAAACTCATCGCAGATAGAGTCACGGTTGCAAGTTTGAGGAGCGCGGGCTCGAATTGTAGAGCACGAAAGTTCTGGGTGCAAGATGTATACACTGAACACGAGTTTCCATAGTTCGATAACACCTATTCGCAAAGCCGCATCCATAAAAATGACTAAGTATGCAACCGAACGACGGTTGGTCGAAATGACCACAAAAACGTGAGAAACTATAGAACCAAAAAAGCAGTTTACAAGAGGGGAAAAAAAGGGAGAGAACAACTATATCGCTCACAGAGAAAAGCATACTCTCATAACTATGAAACCATAGTAAGACATAAACCATGGAGAAAATAGCCAAACTTTGAAAACTCGACTAAGTATGGAATGGTATGTAGGATACACAAACTCATCGCAGGCAGAGGCACGATTGCCAATTCGAGGAGTGCGGGGTCAAATTGTATACCACGTAAGTTCTGGGTGCAAGATGTATACACCAAACACGAGCTGTCATAGTTCGATAGCACCTATCCACGAAGCTGCATCCATAAAACTGACTAAGTATGCAACTGAACGATAATCGATCAAAATGACCACAAAAACGTGAGAAGCTATAGAACCAGAAAGTATATCGCTCATACCACAAAATTTACTCTCATAACTATGAAACCATAGTAAGACATAAGCCATGGAAAAAACATCGCCAACTATGAAATATAGCTTGAGGCCGACAAACTCTGTTTCAACGCGTAAGAGATGCAATTTACATCAACTGCAATTTTTTTGTATGTTATCTTATCTTAGTAGTATTTTATGGAGCTTCAACTACAAAACAATGTAACAAGAGATCCAATTGTGGATGTAACACCCCAACATTGCAAACCCTAGGCAAACAAGAACAAGAAGCAAATAAAAACCCAGTTAAGAGGCACCAAAAGGCTGAACTGCAGTCATAGGACCCCAACCCTACAAACTCGAATCAAACAACAATAAACAACATGCAGTGAACAAAGAAACAAGCAACAACCAACCCACCAGATTTGACGCAGTTCCAATCACGGTTGTAGAACCCCAAACGTGCAAATTGCAACAAGACGAACAGGCAAACAAGAACAAGAACAACAAGCAAATAATAAATCAATGGAGATGCAAAAATCAAGCATGAACCAGTGAATCGACAATGTCGTTGAAGCATATAAATAAATAAAAATTGGAAGAAACTGTATTGTAACAAGCCTGCTAAGTAAACATTCAATGCTGCCAAGCCTGTTAAGTAAACAGTTAAGTCTGTCAGAAATGCTTTGTAAACATTTAAGAAAAAAATGCAATGTGGCAGGTCTCCCACGTACCCAAAAAAAATTATTATAATTTATGTAACAATAGTTCAAACACTAGAGAATGTATTCGAAGGCCAAACTTTGGATATGTTAGCATATCAAACATTGCCATAAATTTAGTTAGTAGAAAATGCTAAGACAAACATTCGAACTAATGCTAGCATTAATCCACGTTCAAGCAATACATACGAAAAATATATGATTCAAAAATACTGTACACGATAGAAACGTATGGATATGTTAACATATCAAACATTGGGAATAACGAAGACGACAATAAGACCTCCAACATGTTATCCAATCAAATCACTACATATATGGTACTTTTTATTATATAAAAATTAATGTTTTTAGTTCCCTAGCTCCAACAATAGAGATTATACAAATATTTGTGGTCAAAGGACAAACTAATATGAAGTCAACGAATTATCGATCGTTATAGTCCCTCTATGCCTATGGCAGGGACTAATAACTAGTAAACATAGCATTAGTGTAAGGATAATTGATGCACTAGGGTTGAAACAAGGAACATCTAGGGTACACACCCTAACTTCACCATTGCCATAATATCATGGCCTCACTTCTGTAAGGGTGCCAACCCGCACATAGGTAGAACAATATATTCAGATGTAATAAAGGTCAATATTAATAAGGCCTTTCAATAAAATAGAATAAGGGGGATGTAAGAAGACCTAATAGAAGCTTACGCTTCTAGAAGGTTCTTCCTCTAGATGCTTGTTTTTAGTATAAATAGGAGTCGAGGGTATGAGAACCCTAGCTTGGATATTATTGTAATAGAGGTCTGCTCAACTAGAGGTTGCCCCCTGGAAGAGGCCCGTGAACATTACTTTCAGATTCAAAGTGTTATTTCTGTTATTATTCTCATATCGTTTCAGTGTTATTGTGGTGAATGTTTTGGCTATATTGTTGTTATTCTGCCATTACTAGCATTTTATTTATGTTCTACATACATTTTATATCTGGTATATTACAACTTCACTTCCTTTGCAGTGTCCAAGAAAGTTGTTCATCTATCCTCGAGGGCCCAAGGCCTCGTAGGAGGATGGAAAAATATTTCCTTCAACTCACTTTGTCGATCAACGAACGAGAATGATATGTCAGCCTCCACCCCACCCACACCTTTTTGTGAAGATGAATCCTTCACAGGTTGGCTCCTTAATGTCATTAAATCACACCTCCTATATCATCATTACCATGGTTATGGATTACCAAAATGCCTTTAGAAATCTCACTAGATTGAAAGATCTTGTTAAAATAGGTTATTGTCCCTTAACAAGTACCATGTAGTTCTCACCCTTGGTTATGGATGCCTAATCCTCGAGATCCTCTAACGAAGTGTTAGCATCAAAATCTCTAGAAGGAACACCCCCAAATTTAACCAATATCAATAAAATATGTATGGTAAAGGAGGCCTTTCCCCCTATATTCAGATGGATTCTTACCCAAACTAAAATTTTCCACTAACACAGTCTATATATAGATTCAATAAACTATGGTTGAAGCTCCTTAATATTCATCAATGGATATCCACAACATGAAAGCAAGACATACAAGGGGAGGCATGGATTTATCCTTGTGCCAAATGTGTTTTTTAGTAGAGTTCGATATGGTATAAATAGAGATCTCAACCTCAACACATGCCCATGGTTTTTGGGAAAGGAAAGTATGTGCATGAAGTCCTTATTTCCCACCTTTCACCCCTCTACATATTCTCTCTTTGGCTTTGGTATGGGTAAGACTCCCCAACCTTCCTCTTTAGTTTTGGATTTTATTTTATTTTATTTTTTGAAATCTTTACAAGAGATTGACAACACTATTGGAATATTCAACTTCAACACCTAAAAAAACACATAACAACATTTTTTTGCATTTGTGTGGACATGGACATACCAAAAGATTTTTGGTAAAGATTAATTTGGTTGCAACTCTAAGCTATGATCATATAATATTCGAATAGTGTTGCACCTACATTAGCATAAGCCATATCATTGCTAATTGTATGGACTCCAAAGGTAGTTATTTGTTAAGGAGATCTTATAAACACCTCCAAGATCTTACAAATACCCCGCTTCGTAGGTGGGCTGCAAGCAGTAGCACCATTCAATAAGTAAGATAACACAAGAGGATCGTATGAAAGAAAAGGATCCACCCAAGCTTAATGGTCCATTGGTTACAACAAAACATATAAAGAAATATGAGCAAGCCTCTAAGGAGACATACGAATAAATATGAGCAAGCCTCTAAGGGGACCTATAAATACAAAACCCTCTCCAAGAAAGGAAGGAAAAGATTATGTTTTGTAAAAGCCCTTTAGAATCGAGAATGCTTAACCAAACATAAGCCATCTAAAGTGACCACGGAAACTACTCGAAGTACCGGTGAATGAGGCCCATGAAGAGGACCAGAAGAAGTGCCCAAATCGGAGAACAAACAAATACGATAAATTTATTATTGTTAAATCATAATTGAGTTGTTCAATAAAAAAACACATTACGTGTGTAAGTTATCTTATTGTCCACATATGAAAAGACAACTTGTACTAAAACAGGTCTTCATTTCACATGGAGATGTGTCTTTCGAGTGCGGAGAAGTGGGAACTTCGCTTACATTTAATTTGCGAAGTGTAATTATAAAATCAGTGATGGAGTAATGTAATTTCTGGGGTTTTTAATTATTACCATTCGATGTAATTTTTTAGGTTTGTAATTATTAACATTTATGTTTGTGGATGAGATAGAGAAGTAACAAGTGTTGTTTCAGTGGTTTTATTTTGTAAAAGATATTGTGACTCAAACCATGTTTCATCGACTAAGTGTTTGGCTGGGTCCTTGTGCTTCAAGATATGACCTCCATCCTGAGTTAATAACCAATAACTCTTTGAGGCCAAGAATATACCTCTCTTGACAATGTGCTCAAGCTTGAGCTTACCCAATTCCGTGGAAGAGACTTCTTCTTCTGGAAGAGGACTACCTAGAATAGCAGAGTCAGTATCAGTATAGTAGCAGTCTGGTCTGGATATGTATTTATACATATGTATACGAGAAAAAGCATGTTTGAATCAGCATCTCAAATCCTCTCAAGTAGCGGGACCAATCTATAAAGAATATCCTTCCCCCCTCTAGTCCTCTATTGAGCAACTCTTTGTAGAATGCTAGCTAGTAAAGCATCATCTGAGTATCTGATGACTAGCCTATCCCGTATGTCCCTAGACCTCTGTATCAACCATCTGAGTAATATTCTCTTAGTAGTGGGCTAATGCTCTATATGTGTAGGGGCTCTACTGCCATCCCTACAGAATCACTGGATACGAATCCACCCTCCGCCCGTGACCGGGAGGTCAGCTTCCGTTTTTATAGCCCGTATTCCTTCCTATTCTAGTAGCAGAGGCATAGGTAGGAGCAGTAGTTTTAGTTACATAGCTATAAGCTAAGGTACCTGGAGCAGCTACAGAAGCAAAGGTAGTAGACCCTGTAGGTGAAGCTGTTGATGCTGTAGTTGATCCAAATACAGATCGAGAGCCATAAGCAGCAGTGAATCGCTAGGCTTCGCCGCCCGGAACCCATACCTATCTCTTCTCATTGCGGGTGGGAACAAAAGAATAGAACGCCAGGTCCTATTGCAATTACTTGAAATGCGTTCAGATAATATTATTTTTCAATTGGGTATGGCTCCCACCATTCCGGGTGCTAGACAATTAGTTAATCATGGACATATCCGGGTCTTCCAAGGCCGGTATTTCATCTTTCTCCTATTCCGGTATATCATGAGCCTGTTCCCGAGTCTCGCTTTTTACTCTCCCAAGTCAGTACGTTTAGAACCAGATTGTTCTCTTTCTGAGCTTATGTCTGAACCAGCATCTATTTTTATTTTATTTAAAAAAAAAAAAATAGATTATCATATTCAAATACATTAAAAATAAAGAAATCCTAATGTTTTTATATAGTTTTTTTTTTAAATTTAATAAAAAATTTAAATATATATATATATATATATATATATATATATATATAATTTAATTTTGTCCTTAAAAATAATAATATTTTTATTATATTGTTAAGTTTTGTTATTGTGTTGACTTTCAACCAAATAAAACAATAAATCATTAAATACAGGGCATGACAAGGTAAAAAATAATAATGTTTTTATCATATTGTCGAGTGTTGTTATCGTGTTGACTTTCAACCAAATAAAACAGTAAATCATTAAATATAGCGCATGACCACATATACATTACACACTAGCATCTGCTAAAGATTGCACATGCAATACATTTAATAACGTCTTGCTTGGAAGTTAGGAGATATGGTAGAAATCCAAGAGCTTCATTTATGTTTTGAATATAGTTTTGCATTCAAAGTCGAACAGATGCACGTGGTAAATAAGGTGGTAAATAAGGTATCATGATAAGGTTTTGTTAAATTATGTTTTGGTATTTTTAATTGAAATGGGTTATATAAATTTGGTGAAATTGTAATTTTTTATTATTTAAATTGTATTTTATTTTTATGTAAAAATTATAGTTGTATGGGAACAATTTCGGGTGTGGGTTTTATCAACATTTTTGAAACTTGTTTTTGAAGTTTCTAGAGCTTGAGAATTGGTAGGGGAAACATATCTCATTGGTTCAGAACTTTTTTGGGAATTTGATAGCTTTTTGGGAGCTTCAACATCAAGGAAATAGGAGCTTAGGAAATGCTTTCCTAAAAGAAGAGCTTTAAATTTGAATTATATAAAATTAAAATGTAAATATATTTATTTCATTATTACAAATACATAATTTATTACAAATATTTTCATTATATTTATTCAAAATATTACTATAAAACTAAGAGTAAATTATAGGTAAATATTATTTCAAAAATTAGTTAAGTAAAAAACTTAATAATACCTACTTTATAGTTGTGGATATGAATTTTTTTTAATGCATCTATGTTTTCCTTCAAAGTCAAACTAAACATGAAAGTCAAATAAATCAATACCCTATCCACCACAAGCATTTGCTCCACTCTGTAGTTGATATCAACAAACCATATCATTAAATTTTATTGTATTTTCATAACTTCACTTTTAATTTGAGGAAACTTCTACTAGTTGTAGATCCACTCATGTAACATAAATAAAAATGGATCAAAAACTTAAAACATTAAAATTACACAGATTCAACTTCTCAAATCTACAATTCCAACCATTTCTTATCGAATCTCTAACCCCCAAAAAAATATCTATTATTACAAAGGCCTTCGGATCAGAGTGTCGCCAGACTTCATTATTACAAAGATTATGAACGATGGGAGGCTAAACTCAGATGAACGCAGCCTTCCAGTGGTCAAGGATTCTGCAGATGATGAGCTGCATGGACTCTGCAATTCTCTACAATTGCAGAAGGATTATGCACAGTTGGTCAAGGCAAGAGGCCAATCTTCGAAACCAAATCTTGAGAGTATAAGGGAAAAAGGAGAGGAGTGGAGGCTATATGAGATTCATGAAAATTAAGAGATCGGGATAGGACTGCTCTTGATTGGTTGAATGTAGCAGAGAAGATTAGCGGGGGTTTTGAGAAAACCCATTGTGAGATAACTCAAAAGAATCAAACCGGTCTTACACATTTCCTAAAAGAGATCACTTACTCACATAATAACATAAATAACACCGGGTTAGATAACATCCCCTGCGGTGGTTTGATCGCTTGGATCGGAAACCCGTTGGACCATACAAATATTATCTATTAAGAATATTGGATAACCAGATAAGTATCTCATTAAGATAAAGTTAGTTGAGGAGAAAATAAAAAATGGCCTGCATGTAGTATAGTCTGCTTTGTTTAAATAATTTAAAAATAAAAGAAGTGCATGTAATTGAATATTCAGAGAAGCAATCAGGGTTTAGGTAGAAGTAGATGGTTTTTTGTTTTATGGGGGTTATATTGAGTTTAGACCTTTGATGGAAAAGATTAAATAGATTTCCCTCACATATGAGTTTTAGTTTTATAATATATTAGTGAAAGTAAATATGAGTTTTAGCAGAGTTGTTGGTATGAAGGAAAAAATCACAAACACTTGGTTCACTGTGTCAACTAGACTAGAGCGAATTAGGTATAAAGTCTTATTTGCAGTGTTTACACTTTTTTCATATACATCTTTGGAGTCTTTATTTTTTTTTTAATAAAAAAGTTTTTATTACCTTGATCTAACAAAAGCTACACATGTATGAGGATACATGAGAGGATTGAGAGGGTTCGATGGGGAGGTTAGGGTTTCCGCAACCCCCTAGGGTCTATGCAGTGGACTGAATAGAGGTCCTACGAGACATAGATTAGAAATTTCCCAATATAGCTAGTTGTTTTGGCTCCGTAGTGGTACTAGTTAGGGTTGACGAGGATGAATTATGGGCTAACGATGGTATTTTTTAGCTGACAAGACCTATAAACTACTTTATGACTGTCAGCGACAAGTGGTTGGTTTTCTAGTGACAGTTCCCTCACCCTCAATTAAATCCTCCCCTCCTTCCCTACAACTCACTTCAGCTTTAAAGTTCACTAGTAAAGCTCGACAGGTGTCTGCTGGTGCTAGCAGGATTTTCCCACCTGGCTCACTTCATGTGCCTAACATGAACCCTGATGAATTCCGTCATAAAAGAGGATCCTCTCGAGAAGTATGCCCATTAAATCCTCATTTTCCTAATCCTTCACCCTGCTCTGAGGTCCCTCTGTCGAATTCTTCTACACACAACTCACATCTTTGTGGTGACCCTCTGTTGAAATATGCTTCACATAAATCACATGTTCGTGGTAATGGTGCAAGACATAACAAATCTATTGGTAACTCAGCTCGGTTAAACCGCAAGAAAAAGTGTTGGAAGGTGCGCAAGGGTAAACCAAGTTGTGTCCTTGCCCGTGACATTGCAATGGATAGGGTGAAAGGTCTTTCAGAGAAAGCGCTAGTGGGTAAGTTTTATTATTCTAGGATGAACAAAATCCAACTATGTGAATGGATTTTAAGATGCTGGAAACCTATTTTAGGTTACTGTCCAAGGTTTAGTTTACTATCGAACCACTGGTTGGTTTTCCATTTTCTTTCTGAAAGTGATCTACTGAATATTTTTGGATTTCCCTAGATCATTGGAAGAGTTGTTCTAATGTTAAAAAGATGGTTCCCGGGTTTCAACCCACTCCCAGAAACCTTCACGAAAATGAGTTTTTGGATGATAATGCCCAACTTTCCAATCAACTACTGGTTTGTCTGGATCTTTGAGGTAGTTGCAAATTCTGTTGGAAAAATCATTTTCTTTGACGAGCAATCGCTTCAATGGAATAACAAAAGACTTGAGTAGATTCAGGTTGAATTAGACCTGGACAGACGCCTTCCAGATATTATAGACATCACCATTGGGGATTCACATATCTTTCAAGATGTGGAATTTTTCAAGGAACCCTTTCAATGCCACACCTGCTGGAAAACGAGCCATCTAACATCTAAATGTCTAGTTTCCAGGGAGCACACACAAAAGAATGGTCAAAGTTTGTCAAAATATCATCAAGATAAAGGTTCTGGTTCGGGTCCCTTCGAAAATGGTTCTTTCTTAGGTAAGATGCATTTATTTTTTCCTTCCTTCTTCAACAACCTTTCCTCGAATGAGCTTGATTATTTAAAATGTAATGAAATATGGGCTTTAGATATCTTCGGTGATTTTTGGGACCTGCTAATGAAAAAAATCGATACTTCAGGCGTTTTTCATGATTTGAGATCCATTGATTTAGTCCATGACAACCCTCGAGATACTCAACAAAACATCCCCTTTGTTTCTGTTCCATCTGAAGTTTCTCCCCCTTTTTTTTGGGTCTAGAGAAGGGTTCCTCTTTTGACAGAAATACGATGATAGGTTGATGTCCTATTTCAATTCCTAATATTGTTTTAGATGATTTGGAGAATTCCATAGATGGTGTTTGTTCTGTTCCGGATCCAACCCCAAGACCGAATGTCGATTTCTTAACCTTTTTTGGCACGACTTTTGACTCTTCTTACCACTTTTCCAAGACTCTAGAGTCCTTATCCCCCAAGCCCCTTCCCATTTCTAACCTTTCTACTCTACTTCCTACTTCTTCAAATCGATCCAATGTCACCATCCGTAAAAAGACCAGACCCTACATTCCAAAAGTCCCCCCTAGAGATACTGAGGGTGGTTTGGCACCTTTCGGTGAGTTAGCCCCTATTATTCTAGATCATGACAGTACACAGACCACAGTTCTCCATGTTTCCCTGGAACCTAATCCTGATAGGATCTCCAATCTGACCCTTAGAGCAAGCGAGATGACCTCCCTGGTTTCCTGATGATTATCTTATCCCTCAACATCTGAGGGTTTGGGGGACCCTTAAAACTTGCATCCCTCAAATCACTTCTGAAACAAATTAACCATGACATTATTTTTCTTCAAAAAACTTTTGTGAACGACAACAGAGCGAAATGTCTTTTCCTCCAATGTTTTCCTTCGTGGAATGTTGTGGCTATGGATCCTTGTGGACAATCAGGTGGTTTGTTGAGTGGATGGAACTCAACATTTGCTGAGCTCTATGCTTTTGGTACTTTTGCAGGTATTTATCTTTAAGGCAGGTTCAAACAGTCCATGGGTAAAGTGAAATTACTCAATTGTTATGCTCCCTATAAAGATAGGGAAATTTTCTGAAAACCTATTATTCAATCTGGCTTATTGAGTGAAGAAGGTATTATTGTGGGTGGTGACCTCAATTTCACCCTTTTTGCGAGGGAGGTGTGTGGAGATTTGGCTAGAAGTGACCCTCTTGTATACTTCTTCACAAGCCTCATACAATCTTCTGGTTTAGTGGACATTCAACTGACTAAATTAACTCCTACTTAGAGGAATGGAAGAGCAGGTTCTGTTGGTATTTCAAAAAGACTAGATTGTTTTCTTCTTTATGATTCTCTTATTGGCAGCAATAGTAAGATCAGATCTTGGGTTATCAATTCTACCATTTTGGACCATAATCTGATATGGTTACAATTGGATTATTTCTCCCATAGATCTCCTCCACACTTTAAATTCAATACTTCTTGGATCAAGGATCTAACTTTTACCTCCCTTATGAAACATACGTGGCTTTCTATGGAACACTTGTCGGACCCTTCCTCTATTCAACTTCTGTGTACAAAACTGAAGAATTTAAAGAAAGCATTAGTACTCTGGCAGAAGGACAAGAAAGCACAATTACAATAAAAAATACACCACAACAAGTAAAGATGGTGGAGATTTTTGAAAAATGTTCATCACAGGTTTTTGTTCAAGAGGATATGGATATCCTAAAGGCACTGAAACAAAATAAGGAATTAATTCTCTCTATTGAAGAATCTACATGGAGGCTTAGAAGTCGGGCTACCTACCTTAACCATGGTGATAAGAACACTAAATGTTTCCATAAGTATGCCACATAGAGAAGATCACAAAATACTATATGGGATATAAAAGATGATGTCTGTGTTCTTCGTTCATCAGATTATGATATTAAGAAGATCGCATTGGAACATTTTAAAGATCGGTACAATGCGATTGTGGCAGAGTATCCTCTATCCAAATCAAAGTACTTGAACAGATGCCAAAGTTTTTTAATGATACAGAAAGTAATGAGATCAACAAAGTAGTCATGCTAGAAGAAGTTAAAGAAACTATTTTCTCTATGCCAAAGGATAAAATCCCAAGGCCAGGGGGGGGGTGGTATTCACAAGGCCGTTGAAGAATCCAAATGTTCTGGAATTATTCTAGGAGCACTGAATGCTACCTTGTTCGCTCTTATTCCTAAGGTAAACAAGCCAGAAACCTTTCACGATTTTAGGCCAATTTCCCTCTGTAATTTTGCTTATAAAGTCATTTCAAAAATTATTTCCAGAAGGATGAAAACAAAATTAGCAGAATGTATCTCCTTCGAGCAGTTTGGTTTCTTAAAGGTTCATTTAATCTTTGATGTTGTTGGAATAGGACAAGAATGTTTACACACTACTAAGTCTGAGAAGTTAAGCACCGTTATTCTTAAGTTGGATTTAAAGAAAGCATATGATAAGGTGAGTTGGCAATTTCGAAGACTGTTATTAACTCAGATCGAGTTCCATAGTCATTTGCAATATTTTTTTTAAAATCCATTTTATTTTTTAAATATTTTTAATTGTTTATTTAATTTAAAAAATAGATGTGAAATTGTGAATTTAATTTCAAACAAGTTTATAAAAACAATAAGACTAATTTTGTTTTATTTTTTAAATATTTTTAATTGTTTATTGAATTTTAAAAAGTAGATGTGAAATTGTTAATCTAATTTTAAACTTATAAAAACAAAGTTAGTAAAAAAAATAAAAGTTCCATGTTATAAATTATTATAAATTAAATATAAAAATAAAAAAGTTATATGTATATTTACTAAGAAAAATATGATTTTATATAACAAAAGTTTCTCAAAATTAGAGTTTAAAAAATAAAATGATTTAAAAAACAATTTAAATTTTAAGAAAGTTTATTTTTAAGAAAAAATGAACTTTTTGAAAAAACAAATTGAAATTATAGAAAAATAAAATATCTATTATAAGGTTATATCTATGATACAAAACATCAAGCCCATTATAAACAAGTGATGCATGGCAGCGTAGTCCCTGCCAGGTTGGAATGTGAAGAGTAGAGACACATGGGTAGCAAGTTGAAGTACATGTGGTATCCATGCACAATTTAGTATTCCCGAATTAGTTTTATTTTAAATTTATAAAAAAATATTAATGTGTGGTACATCAATAAAGGTTCCTAGTATCTAAGTTTGATAGTACACGAAAGATTTAAAAGGAGCATGGACAAAAAAAAAATTAGTGTACAATAATAATAAGGTTCCAGGTGAGAACTTGTGTTACATCAACATTTAAAAGGTTCTTGAACACAAAAAATTTAGCATACAATGGAATAGTAATAACGTCTGTTAGATAGGTTTGTGGACAAAAACACAAAAAATTTAGCATTCCCAAATTAGTTTTCTTTAAAACAAGGGCTCATGGACACCATAAATGATCAAATTATAGGTTCTTGGACACCATAAATTTAGAATACAATAGAATAGTAACAACGTCCTGCAAGAAAGGCTCACCATAAATTTAGCATACAATAGAATAGTAACAATGTCGTGCAAGAACATTTAATAGGTTCTTGGACACAAAAAATTAGCATACAATAGAATAGTAACAATGTTGTGCAAGAACATTTATAAGGTTCTTGGACACAAAAAAATTAGCATATAATAGAATAGTAATAACGCCATAGATTGGTGGACAAAAATACAAAAAAAATAGCATTCCCAAATTAGTTTTCTTTAAAACAAGGGCTCCTGGACACAAACAAAATTGAAATTTATGAAATTATAGGTTCTTTGACACCATACATTTAGCATACAATAGAATAGTAACAACATCGTGCAACAAAGGCATTCCTGAATTAGTTTTCTTAGAAAGTAATAGCGTATGTTAGATCAACAAAGCTTCCTGGAAAAAAAAAAATCAGCATACAATAGGACACAAAAAAATCTAGCATTCCCGAATTAGTTTTCTTTGAAACAAACAACAAAGGTTCCTTGACAGGCATTCCCGAATCAGTTTTCTTTGAAATTTATCAAAAATTAATAATGTCTATCACATATTTCCGGAAATTACATCAACATTTAAAAGCATACAATATAATACTAATAACATCTGTGACATAGATTCGTGGACAAAAACAAAAAAAAATTAGCATTCTCGAATTAGTTTGGTTTAAAACAAAGGCTTCTGGACACACAAAAAAAAAATTCAAATTTATCAAATTATAGGTTCTTGGACACCAAAAATTTAGCATAAAATAAAATAGTAACAACGTCGTGCAACAAAGGCATTTCGAATTAGTTTTCTTTGAAAGTAGTAACGTCTGTTACATCAACAAAGGTTCTTGGACAAAAACAAATTAGCATACAATAGGACACAAAAAATGTAGCATTCCCGAATTAGTTTTCTTTGGAACAAACAACAAAGGTTCCTGGACACCCAAAATTTAGCATACAATAAAAGCATTCCCGAATCCATTTTCTTTGAAATTTATCAAAAATTAATAATGTCTGTTACATATTTCTGGAAATTTAAATGCGTTTGTCATAGAGACTGGGATTGGGGCTCCCATGGACCATGAAAATAAATAAGTACAAGAATTAAGAATGTCAAAAGAAGAAGTGTGCGATGATCAAGAGGAAGACCTGAAAATAAGAAATTGGAAGTTATGAGTCTTTGGTTACAATTTTCTATTTAAATAGGTAATATCTAGATTGATAAAGACAACAAGATGATAGTATAGACTTAAACTGGATTGATAAAGAAAACAAGATGTCAGTATAGACTTACTATGAAGCCAATGCGTTTGTGTTGCTGTCGTCGATGGTCAGTGGAGTCGCGTTGATCGGTTGTTACCCTTCCTGGATGAGGTTGTCCATTCTCTATTGGAACCATTCTTCGATGTAACTAATCATGGGGGCCATGTTGATTTCATCACAGATTTCTATGTCATAAAGGTCATTCTCTAATTTAATTAGATCCATTGAAATACTATGAAGACTCTGTTCAATTTCTTTATTGTGTGCCACAGAGTCTAGTACCCAACACTCGAGCTCATCTACACAATGTTCAACTATGCCGTAAAACGTTTTGGAAGACAACCCTTTTAAAATATATGGTTGTTCATGGAAGGCTTCTTTGGTCATTGACAAGGATTTGAGAATTAAGTTTGGGTATTGAACCTAGTTGGTACTTCTGGCTAAGTCTATTTGGATTAGGATTGCGAATAATTCTTCCTTTTCTGATATGGATTTTTTACATGATTCAACAATGATATCCAGGTTCTTAACTTTATTTTTCCAGCATTCTTTTACTTTTTTGGTCTGCTTTGGGGAGTGGAGTTTATCTTGTCTTGTTTTCAGTTCCGATGTGTTGATGGCATGGTTGGTAAAATGGGTCAACACCTATTGTTAAGCCCTAATATTGGTTCATTACCCCTTAATTGGGGCATATTACATTAGTAATGTTATTTTATTTATGTCAACTTTATTCCATTAGTTGTAATTATACCTCCTAGTCTCCTTTATATACCAAGGAGACATTTTCATTTGGAGTCATCTTGTACTTGAACATTTATGTGGGGTAAAAGGAGGTTGCCCCCTCAAAGAGGCTTATTATGTGAAATTATCTCTTTTTCAAGGCGTTGAGTGTCAAGACCTAATATTGGCTCATTACCCCTTAATTGGGGAATATTATATTAGTAATGTTATTTTATTTATGTCGGCTTTAGGCCATTAGTTGTAATTATACCTCCTAGTCTCATATATATACCAAGGAGACATTTTCATTTTGAATCATC
>ML791905.1:439956-462986 GCA_009831015.1 Picea engelmannii
ACAACTACTAAAGGAGCAACAACTATATGCCAAACCATCCAAATGTTTCTTTGGAGTGAAGGAGGTAGAGTATTTGGGTCATATTGTATCTCACAAAGGTGTCAAGGTAGACCCTAACAAGATTAAGGCCATGATGGACTGGCCGATTCCCAAAACATTGAAGAATCTTAGAGGATTTTTGGGTTTGACAAGTAACTACAACAAGTTTGTTCAACACTATGGAAGAATAGCAACACCTTTAATGACACTAACTAAGAAGGATGCATTTTCATGGACTCCAGAGGCAACTAAATATTTTGAAAAACTTAAAGAGGTGATGTGCAAAGATCATGTCTTGACCACTCTAGACTTCAAAAAAACCTTTATTATGGAATGTGATGCCTCGAGAAATGGAATTGGTGTTGTCCTAATGCAAGAAGGAAGGCCCTTGGCTTTTGAAAGTCGGCCACTCAAGGGAAAGGACTTACACAAACCCATTTATGAAAAGGAGATGATGGCAATAGTACATGCATTGAAGAAATGACATCCTTACCTAATAGGTAGGCACTTCAAGGTCAAAACAAATCATGATAGTCTTAAATACTTCTTGGAACAAAGACTATCTTCAGAAGAACAAAAAAAATGCTTATCCAAGATATTGGGTTATGATTTTGAAATCGTCTATAAAAAGGACATTAATGGAGAGATTAATTCCCTCTAGGCTCAAGATATTACCATACTTGTTCCATTTGTGTACAACACAAAGTGGGCATGTGGAAAAAACCACGTGTTATCTCATCCCGCGAGGGCCATGCTTAAAAGCTATGCCATAAGGGGACCACTTATGTGAGGTATGAAAAAGATATGAGCTGTAATATTGGTATTTAATCGAGATTGAATTCTACAGTAAGACTTATATAATTGCTTGGTTGTTGATGACCACTTCCAAGGGTCGATCCACACATAGTGAATCTTCAATATTGCAGGTTTCTTCAATGTTGAACATCTGTCTGAAGAATGGTTATGCTTGCCTCAATGCTAACAAGGATGGAGATAAAAAAATTGATTCTCCATGTGACCAACTCAATTGCAATGTTGGAACTTTGCATTTTGATGTTGAACAGAAATAGATAAAGTTGAAACTTCTTGAAGTAATCCAACACTTTGGAACTTGATTGGTATGGAATAATCGAGAATATGAAAGGTAATTTCCTTTTCATATCCAAGTCAAGTTTTATTCTTGGTGTAGCATATTTATTCCCAAGGTTTGATGATGGGCTTCGAAAGAGTATTCTCAACCTGTTGCTTTGACATATATGAAAGTTAATTTACTGCATGTTGTTGCATCATTGAAATATTTTCTTTAATAAACTCAATAGAAAACTCTTTAAATGTAGGTTCAAGGATAACTTCATTTTCATTTGAATCTGCTTATGAAGTTGTTTCAATTTTTTGTTCTTGCATTGATTGTTGAACATAATCATTGTCATCATCATCATCATCATCATCATAGAGATGATTGTTCGGAACAAAAACTAGTCCAAAACACTTCAATGGTTGTTCATTTTTTAGTTCTACCAACTTATCATTCAATAGTTGAGATTGAGATTGAAGAAGTCTAGCTTTAGCTTGTGTCACTTGCAAACAAGTTAGAAAAAATTGTACCACTGTGTTTTCTTCAACAATGATTATTAGAGTGTTCAATAACTCTAATAATTCTATATTTCACTCCAATTGAGCTACTGAAATATGTCTTATTGTAACTTGCTCACTTGAATCTATTCACTTCAGATCGCTCGCTTGAACTTGTTTGTTTGAATTCACTTCTAGGAAGTTTAGGATGTCGGTTACCACCGAAAAATGCATCCCAAAGTATTGCAATGATTTGAGTTTCAACTACTCAACTCCATTAATTTCGACTCAAGAACTCATACATGCAATAAATCAATCTTGGGTGTCGAGTTCAACCGAAAATGCACCCAATAACAAAGTCAACCTAAGTTTGATACTGACACTTACAAATGACTATTTCAAGTTTACAATGAATGTTGACTCAAAAATTGATCTTCAAATTTTAATGATGGACGATGCTTTGATTTCTGCTTGAATATTAGTTTGTTGTGTCCATTGTTGCAACGATTTGAATTTCTCATTTGATTAATTTGATTGCATTACCTTCACTTATATGATTTGATTGCTTGTAAATGCTCAATCATATGTTCTTGATTGTCCTTGAATGACATTGTGCTTAAGCTTGTGTGTGTTGTGTTAAATGCTAAAATTACAATTGTGTTTATGTCAAAACTAGACAATAAACAATACAAGCCTCCATGAAAACAATATGCATTGCACACTACACAACATGTACCTAAGATCCCCTTATTCAAATTTCAAGTGGATCTAGAACACAATCACAAAAAGTGAAGCAATTTTATTATGAATATCTCTCTTATGAAACCAAATACAATGGGAAAGCTACGATGTATTTTCTCCTTAGCAATGCTTTAACAAAGCTTTCAATTCATAATATTTCATCTATTCTCTCAAAAACTTAAGAAAACAATAATCTTACAACCTCCCATAAAAAAAAAACTCAATTCATCTAATTCTTAAAAAATATAATGGACATCTCTCACTCATGCTCACTCTCAAATGTGCAAAAATATTATGTTTTCTCACCTCCCCACTCCCCATTGAAAACGTATTTAGATCTCTTTAACTCCCCATTTATCACTTTTATCTAAAAATATAAAGTACTAATATTTCAAATTAGATTTAGAAATAAATTACTTTAAAAAAATACTTTCAAAACATATCTAAATATACTTTTTATATCCCTTTTACATACCACTCTTAAACTTTTAAAAAGTGTCTTATTAAAATGTGTACATGGTTTTGTCTTATGCATGACATGATTTTTGAATGTATAACTATTTCACCAATTTTCAGGTGAACATTTTAAATTTGATGCCTTGCTAAATAATCATTTATACCTTTTTAAATATTTGAGAATTCAGATATGTAACGAGTAACTCTTTGAAGATTCCACACGTCCCACTTATCTCCATCATCATTGCAACCAAGTAACTTGTAGAAAAGGTGACACGAATCATTGCAACCAAGTAACTTGTAGAAGAGGTGTGAAGTCGTCACTCCTTTTCATTTGCTTCTTTGATTCCTCATAGGAAGATCTGTGTGAATCTTTGTGCATTAATTTCCAGATAATTACTGGATCTTCGGATCTTCATTGGAGTTCAATCTCAAAAGCCTTTTTTGTATAAATCTGTGCAAGAATTTATTTGGTCTTCATTTCTTGAAATGAGAAACGATGATTCGAGTGCTTGGAAAATCCTTCAAGTCGCTTAGAGAATTCTTGAAGTTTAATTCACTCAGAAAATCCACATGTTACGCATTTGTAAAATAATAAATAAAAGATGAGCATTTGTAATAAGTGCGGTTAGAAGAAATATTGTGAGGAGATCAGATTTCCATGCATTTTTTGTTTGTTTTGCTGGGCGATTCTCTTCTTCACACAATGATAAACCTCTGAACTAGAAACCCAACAGGTCATACCATATCGGTGAGGATCAGTGAGGGCGTGGATGAATAGATAATTGGACAGAATCTCTATTATACATCGCCTGGATGATGACGTCGACTTCAAGATATTCTCATTGAGCATACAATCAACATACAAATGTTTTTTATACTGGGTGGATGCGAATTCTAACTGGTTTGGACCTTCAACAATTTCCCACTATTTACACCAAATCTCTTTTTATTTCAAGATTTCTTGAGTCAGATCGTTTTCTACAAATCTGGAGATTGGAGCTTCATGGATAGATATCAATTCTATTGCATGTAAAAATAAAAAATGGCTATGAATAATAGATTTTCCAAACTTATTTCACATACATTTGCATGTTGCATACTCTTGAATGGAGATCTGAAATAGATACGTGTTAATCGACCTCTATATCACAAAGATCTCTCCATATTTTGCACAAGATTTCCATGTTTGATATATTGGCGATTCTACCTTGGGGAAAGCACATCTAAGTATCGATCTCTTGAAAATATGATTACAATTCATAAACTCTACAGATAAAAAAAATCATGCAAATGCTTCCAACTCACCGATCTCAATGCATTGAAACTTGAGAAGATTGTATATCACAACACCTAGGAAAAATTAATGGCTTCGTGGAGATCTAGATATTGGATGTGTGTAAGCTAAATTTTCTCAGATGTATGATTAACATTCAACCATGATCTCATTATTTGGTTTCCTCGATGAGGTAGCGAGTGTGCCAATTGCTCATATTTTGCTACATGCTCCTGCTACACTTCTCAAATTCTCATGGACAACTACAAATCTACTAGGCCCTCAGAACTATAAGAGCTCTAATATCATGATAAAATATGCACAAAAATAATAATACAAAGGAAAATACTTACTAGACAACTCAATTTTATTCACACCAATGGTACATATTTATGGTACAATGGGTGATGCCACCTCATAGAGAGATTTCTCTAGATCCTAAAATCATGCATGATGACTAGGCTAGGAAATATTAACTATCTCATTAGTCATCACTTGAGGGTATATTACTAATATCCTAAATGAATAATACAAATATAGGTGACAATTGGACTTAGTGAGTGGTAAGGTAAGCCATAGGCTAACAACTATGTTAATGTTCGTATGTTTGGAAATAACACAAAAGTCTCTATGAATCTAACAAGAACACTAAAATAAGTGAAACTTATCTCTGCGAGTTGTTTTTCTATGAAGTTGTCATGGATTTTTGTCTTCCATGAGATAAATGAGGTGGGGTGTGCTTGGCACCAAAAAATTCCCAGCAGGAATGCACACACATTCCTAGAATGCGTGCGTGCTCCTACCTGCTACACCTCTCAAATTCTCATGGACAACTACAAATCTACTAGACCCTCAGAACTATAAGAGCTCTAATACCATGATAAAATATGCACAAAAACAATAATACAAAGGAAAATACTTACTAGACAACTCAATTTTATTCACACCAATGGTACATATTTATGGTACAATGGGTGATGCCACCTCATAGAGAGATTTCTCTAGATCCTAAAATCATGCATGATGACTAGGCTAGGAAATATTAACTATCTCATTAGTCATCACTTAAGGGTATATTACTAATATCCTAAATGAATAATACAAATATAGGTGACAATTGGACTTAGTGAGTGGTAAGGTAAGCCATAGGCTAACAACTATGTTAATGTTCGTATGTTTGGAAATAACACAAAAGTCTCTATGAATCTAACAAAAACACTAAAATAAGTGAAACTTATCTCTGCGAGTTGTTTTTCTATGAAGTTGTCATGGATTTTTGTCTTCCATGAGATAAATGAGGTGGGGTGTGCTTGGCACCAAAAAATTCCCAGTAGGAATGCACACACATTCCTAGAATGCGTGTGTGCTCCTACCTGCTACACCTCTCAAATTCTCATGGACAACTACAAATCTACTAGGCCCTTAGAACTATAAGAGCTCTAATACCATGATAAAATATGCACAAAAACAATAATACAAAGGAAAATACTTACTAGACAACTCAATTTTATTCACACCAATGGTACATATTTATGGTACAATGGGTGATGCCACCTCATAGAGAGATTTCTCTAGATCCTAAAATCATGCATGATGACTAGGCTAGGAAATATTAACTATCTCATTAGTCATCACTTGAGGGTATATTACTAATATCCTAAATGAATAATACAAATATAGGTGACAATTGGACTTAGTGAGTGGTAAGGTAAGCCATAGGCTAACAACTATGTTAATGTTCGTATGTTTGGAAATAACACAAAAGTCTCTATGAATCTAACAAGAACACTAAAATAAGTGAAACTTATCTCTGCGAGTTGTTTTTCTATGAAGTTGTCACCGATTTTTGTCTTCCATGAGATAAATGAGGTGGGGTGTTCTTGGCACCAAAAAATTCCCAGCAGGAATGCACACACATTCCTAGAACGCGTGCGTGCTCCTACTCAGCATAAACAACCAAAATCTACAACTCAGACAAATCATAGGAATGTGTGCACGCTCTTAATGCAATGGATATAACATTTAATATATACCAAACATCTTTATGAATAAATATGTATAGGGGTATGGGGAAAACTAAGGCCTAAGGGTTTACGATTGAAAGTGTTTTCAAGGATATAACAATGGTTAGAGCACCAAGACGTGGGTGATGTGGGTGGAAGGGTTGTACACAAGGTATATGCTTAGTGCACTCAGGGCTTGAGTGTATAGAGGGTTAAGGATTGAGTATAATTTATTCCTACGCTTAGATAGAGCTAGGGGAGTCTATGTTATAGTATATGTCAATCTCTAGGTCAACGTCTAAATCTAGATCTATCTCTATGCCATGGTCTAGGTCATTGTATATGTCATGTTCTGGGTCATCGTGTAAATATAGCTCTAGTTCTATGTCGTGGTCTAGGTCATGGTCTAGGTCTTTGTCATGATCTATGTGATGGTCATTGTATAGGTCTAGGTCATGCTCCAAGTCTTTCCATGTCTAGGTCTTGCTATGTCTAGGTTTAGGTTTAGTTCTGACATGTCTAGGTCAAGGCCATTTCTTTCGTTGCGAAATAGAGAGGAGGGATGGAGAGAGAGGAAGAAAGAGAGTGTGAGAGGGGGAGAGGGGAATAAAAAGAGAGTGTGAGAGGGGGAGAGGGGAAGAAAAAGAGAGTCAGGGACATGGAGAGGGGGGGTAGAGAGTAAGAGAGTGAGAGTATGGGGGTCTATGTCATCGTCTATGTTAAGATCTAGGTCATCGTTTAACTCTAGATCTAGCTATATTTCGTGGTCTAGGTCATGGTCTACGTCAAGCTCTAGGTCATCATCTAAATATAGCTCTAACTCTATGTCATGGTCTAGGCCTATGTCATGGTCTACATCATGATCATCATATAGGTCTAGGTCATGCTCCAGGTCTTGCCATGTCTAGGCCTTGCTATGTCTAGGTTTAGGTCTAGGTCTTGACATGTCTAGGTCAAGGATATTTCTTTCCTTGCGATGTAGGGAGGGGGGATACTGAGAGAGGAAGAAAGAGAATGTGAGAGGGGGAGAGAGGAAGAAAAAGAGAGTGATGGACAAGGAGATAGAGAGGGAGGAGGGGGTAGAGAGTGAGAGATTGAGTGGAAGGGGGGGAAAAGAGGAAAGGGGGGTTAGATAGATGAAAATAAAACCGAACCTCCACATCGATTTCCATGTAGGTTTAGTGGTAGGAATCTGTGCACATTATTAAGAATGTATGCGCGGTCCTAAGAACATGTGCACATTCTTAATAATAATATTATTTAAAGGGCCCGAGCACGATATAAGAGAGAATTGATATTATGGTCAGTGTAAGAGATATATTTTTTCGTTAATTTTGAGTTAAAATTCATAATCTTCTCATAAAATAAATCACAATGCCCAAAATAATGAAACCTATCTTAAATTGTTGTTTTTCCTCTACTATTCATTATCTTTCATGTGCACATAGATCTTGATTAATCCACTCACATTAAATCAAAGCTCATACCTACTTTTCTATGCTTAAGAAGCCTCAAGGAAATTCATATCAGCAAAGAAAACAAACTGCAAAAGTAAAAATGTAAATGAAATGAATGCAAATGATTTTCTCTTTGCAGTGCATTTTCTGATCTCCACCCCTTCCCAAAAAATATAGAATCTAACCCTAATCATAATCTGATCTGATCTGATCTGACACTCCAAAGGGTGCACTACAATCTCACATCTTTCAGTGTCAAATGATCATTTCAACTTGGGTGTATTGTAATCTCATGATGTTTGGGCCTCCAAACCATTCATTGCAATCACACTATCTCTCCGCCTCCAAATGGTCTTTTCAATTTGGGTGCACTGCAATCTCATAATATCTAAGCCTTGAAATGATCATAATGTCCATTTCAGTAGGTTCCATTCCTCCAAATATCTTGTCACCAATTACGCTATTTTTTTTTCCATTTGTCATCCTATGTATTTTATAGATACCACTTTCTATAGTGTACTACATCTTAATAAAAATGATAACCATTGTTCAAATGATATAGTGGGACTAAGAAAACAAGGACTTACCATGTAAAGAATTATCGACATCTCAATCAAGCAGACTAGACAAAAAAAAGTAATGAAGTAGGCCATGAGAGAAATGGCTTGAGACTTTTAACAAATTGAAATGCATAGAAGAAATCTATGTCTCCATTATTGGAGTAGAGTAATTAATCGGCTTAGGGAATTAATCCTCCCTCCATACAAGATTTGAATAAGATAAATCACAAGTTACTAGGTGATAATAATCACCATAAGTGATTAATCCCTCTATTCAAGGTTAGATAAAATCGTCCAAAGTTGGCTTAAAGCTAGGTGATATTACTATTTTCTAGTCGGTTTGAAGCAATTCTTTGGCCTATGAAATGTTGGCTTTTTTTACCATGATTGGCGGAGGGCCTTTGACTGTTAATATTAATGTAGATTCTGAAATTAAGAAAAAGGGTAAAAAATGGGAAGCCTGACACCTACACTATGCTAATGTTAGTGCTATAGGCATACAAAAAGATTTATATATCCCTATGCTAATGATTTCTATGTTTGAATCCCTCTCTATATACACTATTGATAAAATATGCACAAAAACAATAAAATGAAGGAAAAGGCTCACTAGCCAACTCAATTTTATTCACACCAATGGCACATATTTATAGTACAATGGGTGATGCCACCTCATAGAGAGATTTTCTCTAGATCATAAAATCATGCATGATGACTAATTATCTCATTAGTCATCACTTGAGGATATATTACTAATATACTAAATGAATAATACAAATATAGGTGAAAATTAGACTTAGTGATTATTAAGGTAATCCATAGACTAACATTCCTCCCCTCAATCACAATTCTGATCAATAATACCAACAATTAAGCATAAATCAATATCATTTCCAAGTCTTCATACTGAAATTCCTGAGCTAAGCCTTAATGAAAAATTGCCTAGAAAACTGCCAATCTAGATGTTGAATGGTTCATCTAAAATGAACTAGAAGAGAGATGAGATATGGAAGTGAACAACTCCAATATCTGAACATTCTATGATTGCTTGACAATTCAATTTTTTTTACAAGTATTTGAGCTAGAATAATCTGATGTCTTCTACTAATTGGTGAACATGTAGTATCACCACTCTATTACCATTGTATCACTGATATTCTCTCTGAATCTTTGGTTTGGGATAACCACTGGCCAATTGATGCCATGTATTTGATGGTTTTTTGATGACCACTAACCAATTTTGACACTTTTAGGTGTCCAACAACATCCCAATGTATCATGTGTATGATTCAATTACAAGTCATTGAATCATAATTCTTGCAAAGTCTGCCATCTACAGAATGCAGTTGTCCATCTGGAAAATTTGATGTCCATGTGGCATATTTGTTTTTGAAAATTTCGGTCTAACAACCATATTCAATTCCATCATCAACTCCCCCCTTTGTCAGCTGAAATGAGAGACTTCAAGTGGTTTCAAAAACCATTGTCATTTGATTTTTGAACTACCCCCCTTAAGATATAGAAGAGTTACATCATTGTGCTCCTCCCTCTAGGCTCAAGAGAGTACCATACTTGTTCCATTTGTGTACAACACAAAGTGGGCATGTGGAAAAAACTACGTGTGATCTCATCCCGTGAGGGCCATGCTTAAAAGCTACACCATAAGGGGACCACTTATGTGAGGTACAAAAAGGATATTAGCTGCAATATTGGTATTTACTCGAGATTGGATTCTATGGTAAGACTTATATAATCACTTGGTTGTTGATGACCACTTCCAAGGATCGATCCACTCATAGTGAATCTTCAATGTTGCAGGTTTCTTCAGTGTTGAACATCTGTCTGAAGAATGGTTATGCTTTCCTCAATGCTGACAAGGATGGAGCTAAAAACAATGATTCTCCATGTAACCAACTTGATTGCAATTTTGGCACTTTGCATTCCGATGTTGAACGAAAATAGATGAATTTGAAACTTCTTGAAGGAATCCAACACTTTGGAACTTGATTGGTATGGAATAATCGAGAATATGAAAGGTAATTTCCTTTTAATATACAACTCATGCTTTATGCTTGTTGTAGCATATTTCTTCCCAAGGTTTGATGATGGGCATGGAAAGAGTATTCTCAACCTGTTGCTTTGACATCTATGAAATTTAATTTACTGCATGTTGTTGCATCATTGAAATAGTTTATTTACTAAACTCAACATAAAACTCTTGAAATATAGCTTCAAGGATAGCTTCATTTTCATTTGAAACTTCTTCTTAAGTTGTATCATTGTGTTTTTCTTGCACTGATTTTTGAACATAATCATTGTCATCATCATCATCATAATCATAGAGATGATTTTTTTGAACAAAAACTAGTCCAAAACACACCACTGACTGTTCATTTTTTAGATCTACCAACTCATCATTCAATAGTTGGGATTGATATTGAAGAAGTCTAACTTTAGCTTGTGTCACTTGCAAACAAGTTAGAACAAATCGTAGAGTTCTTTTGCACTTTATTACTGAACAGTCATAAGAACGTGTGCACATTCTTACTGATAATATTATTTAAAGGGCCCGAGCACGATATAAGAGATAATTGATCTTATGGTCAGTATAAGAGATATATTTTTTCATTAATTTTGAGTTTAACTTCATAATATTCTCATGAGATAAAGCACAATGCCCAAAATAATGAAACCTATCATAAATTGTTGTTTTTCCTCTATTACTCATTATCTTTAACGTGCACATATATCTTGATTAATCCACTCACATAAAGAAAATTACTTTGTAGATTCATGAAATCAAAGCTCATACCTACTTTTCTATGCTCAACCTACCTCAAGGAAATTCATATCAACAAAGAAAACAAACTGCAAAAGAAAAATTGTAAATGAAATGAATGCAAATGATGTTCTCTTTGCAGTGCATTTTTTGATCTCCACCCCTTCCCAAAAAATATAGAACCTAACCCTAATCATAATCTGATCTGATCCGACACTCCAAAGGGTGCACTACAATCTCACATCTTTCAGTCTCAAACGATCATTTCAACTCGAGTGTACTGCAATCTCATGATGTTTGGGCCTCCAAACGGTTCATTGCAATCACAGTATCTCTCCGCCTCTAAACGGTCCTTTCAATTTGGGTGCACTGCAATATCATAATCTCTAAGCCTTGAAATGGTTATAATGTCTATTTCAACAGGTTTCATTCCTCCAAATATCTTGTCCCCAGTTACGCTATTTGTTTTTCCATTTTTCATCCTATGTATTTTAGAGATACTACTTTCTATAGTGTACTACATCTTAATAAAAATGATAACCATTATTCAAATGATATAGTGGGACTAAGCAAACAAGGACTTACCATGTCAAGAATTATTGACATCTCAATCAAGGAGACTAGAAAAAAAAAGTAATGAAGTAGACAATGAGAGCAATGGATCGAGACTTTTAACAAATTGAAATGCATAAAAGAAATATGTCTCCATTATTGGAGTAGAGTAATTAATCGGCTTAAGGAATTAATCCTCCCTCCATACAAGAGTTGAATTAGATAAATCACAAGTTACTAAGTGATAATAATCACCATAAGTGATTAATACCTCTATTCAAGGTTAGATAAACTTGTCCAAAGTTTCCTTAAAGCTAGGTGATATTATTATTTTCTAGTTGGTTTGAAACAATTCTTTGGCCTATGAAATGTTGGAATTTTTACCATGATTTGCGGAGGGCCTTTGCTTGTTAGTATTAATGTAGATTTTGAAATTGAGAAAAAGGGTAAAAAATGGGAAATGTGACACCTACACTATGTTGATGTTAGTGCTATAGACATACAAAAAGATTTATATATCCCTATGTTACTGATTTCTATGTTTGAATCTCTCTCTATATACACTATTGATAAAATATGCACAAAAACAATAAAATGAAGGAAAAGGCTCACTAAACAACTCAATTTTATTCACAACAATGGTACATATTTATAGTACAATGGGTGATTCCACTTCATATAGAGATTTTCTCTAGATCATAAAACCATGCATGATGACTAGGTTATGAAATCTTAATTAACTCATTAGTCATCACTTGGGGATATATTACTAATATCCTAAATGAATAATACAAATATAGGTGACAATTAGACTTAGTGATTGGTAAGGTAAGACATAGACTAACATTCTCCCCCCTAAATCACAAGTCTGATCAATAATACCAACAATTAAGCATAAATCAATATTATTTCTAAGTCTTCATACTGAAATTCCTCAGCTAAGCCTCAATGAAAGACTTCCTAGAAAACCACCAATCTAGATGTTGAATGTTTCATCTAAAATGAACTAGAAGAGAGTTGCGATATGGAAGTGAACAACTGCAATATCTGAACGTTCCTTGATTGCTTCACAATTCGATCATTTTGCCAAGTATTTGAGCTAGAAGAATTCGATGTCTTCTACTAATTGGTGAACATGTAGTATCACCACTCTATTACCAGTGTACCACTGAGATTCTCTCTGAATCTGTGGTTTGGGATAACCACTGACCAATTGATACCATGTATTTGATGGTTTTTGGATGATCACTAACCAATTTTGACACTTTTAGGTGTCCAACAACATCCCAATGTATCATGTGTATGATTCGATTGCAAGTCATTGAATCACAATTCTTCCAAATTCTGCCACCTACATAATGCAATTGTCCATCTGGAAAATTTGATGCCCATATGGCATATTTGTTGTCGAAACTTCCGGTCTAACAACCATCAACTCCCCCCTTTGTCAGTTGAAAGGAGAGACTACAAGTGGTTTCACGAACCATCGTCAATTGATTTTTGAACTCCCCCCTTAAGGTATAGAAGAGTTATATCATTGTACTCCCCCCTCTAGGATGAAGAGAGTACCATACTTGTTCCATTTTTGTACAACACAAAGTGGGCATGTGGAAAAAAACACATGCTATCTCATCCCATGAGGGCCATGCTTAAAAGATACTCCATAAGGGGACCACTTATGTGAGGTACAAAAGGGATATGACTTGCAAGACTGGTCTTTACTCAAGATTGAATTCTATAGTAAAACTTATATAATCGCTTGGTTTTTTATGACCACTTCCAAGGATCGATTCACTCATAGTGAATCTTCAGTGTTGCAGGTTTCTTCAGTGTTGCAGGTTTCTTTAGTGTTGAACATCTGTCTGAAGAATGGTTATGCCTTCCTCAATGACGACAAGGATGGAGATAAAAACATTGATTCTCCATGTGACCAACTGATTGCAATGTTGGCACTTTTCATTCTGATGTTGAATGAAAATAGATGAAGTTGAAACTTCTTGAAGGAATCCAACACTTTGGAACTTGATTGGTATGGAATAATCGAGAATATGAAAGGCAATTTCCTTTTCATATCCAAGTCATGTTTTATGCTTGTTGTAGCATATTTCATCCCAAGGTTTGATGATGGACTTGGAAAATTTATTCTCAACCTGTTTCTTTGACATCTATGAAAGTTAATTTACTGCATGTTGTTGCATCATTGAAAGATTTTCTTTACTAAACTCAACATAAAACTCTTGAAATGTAGGTTCAAGGATAGCTTCATTTTCATTTGAAACTTCTTCTGAAGTTGTATCATTGTGTTGTTCTTGCACTGCTTGTTGAACATAATCATTGTCGTCGTCATCATCATCATCATCATCATTATCATATAGAGGATTGTTCTGAACAAAAACTAGTCCAGAACACTTCACTGGTTGTTCATTTTTTAGATCTACCAACTCATCATTCAATAGTGTGGATTGAGATTGAAGAAGTCTAACTCTATCTTCTGTCACTTGCAAATGAGTTAGAACAAATTGTATAGTTGTTTTGCTCAGTACCACCGTGTTGTCTTCAACAATGATTATTAGAGTGTTCAATAACTCTAATAATTCTATCTTTCACTCCATTTGAGCTACTGAAAAATGTCTTCTTGTAACTTGCTCGCTTGAATTTGTTCACTTGAGATCGCTCGCTTGAACTTGTTTGTTTGAATTCACTTCTTGGAAGTTTAGGATGTGGTTTACAACCAAAAATGCATCCCAACGTATTACAATGATTTGAGTTTCAACTACTCAACTCTATTAATTTTGACTCAAGAACTCAGACATGCAATAAATCAATCTTGGGTGTCGGGTTCAACCGAAAATGCACTCAATAACAAAGTCAACCTAAGTTTGATACTGACACTTACAAATTACTATTTCAAGTTTACAATGAATGCTGACTCAAAATTTGAATTTCAAATTTTAATGTTGGATGATGCTTTGCGTTCTTCTTGAATATTAGTTTGTTGTGTTCATTGTTGCAATGATTTGAATTTTTCATTTGAAAATTTGATTTCATTACCTTCGCTGATATGATTTGATTGCTTATAAATGCTCAATCATATATTCTTGATTGTACTTGAATAACATTGTGCTTGAGCTTGTGTGTGTTGCGTTAAATGCTAAATTTACAATTGTGTTTATGTCAAAACTAGACAATAAACAATACAAGCCTGCATGAAAAAAAATGCATTGCACACTACATAACGTGTACCTAAGATCCCCTTATTCAAATTTTGAGTGGATCTAAGACACAATCACAAAAAATGAAGCAATTTTATTACGAGTATCTCTCTTATGAAACAAAATACAATGGGAACGCTACAATATATTTTCTCCTTCACAATGCTTTGACAAGGCTTTCAGTTCATAAAATTTCACTTATACTCTCAGAGACTTAAGAAAACAATAAATTTCTTATGAAAAAATAAATATCTCACAACCTCTCATAGAAAAGTCAATTCATCACTCACTTCTAAGTCTTTAAAAATATAATGGACATCTCTCACTCATGCTCACTCTCATTTACTAATGTGCATAAATATTATGTTTACTCACCTCCCTAGTGAAAACATATTTAGTTCTCTTTAACTCCCCCTTTATCACTTTTATCTAAAAAGTGAAAATATAATAAAGTAGTAATACTTCAAATTAGATTTAGAAGTAAATTACTTTAAAAAAATACTTTCAAAACATACCTAAATATGCTTTGCATATCCCTTTTACATACTACTCTTAAACTTTTAATAAGTGACTTATTAAAATGTGTGCATAGTTTTGTCTTATGCATGGCATGATTTTTGATGTGAACATTTTAAATTTGATGCCTTGCTAAATAAGCATTTATACCTTTGTAAATATTTGAGAATTCGGATATGTGGGACATTGATAAATTCAATGAGTAACTCTTTGAAGATTCTACACGACCCGCTTATCTCCATTGTCATTACAACCAAGTAATCCATAGAAAAGGTGACACAAATCACCAAATGTGTGAAGTCTCTCCTTTCTACTTGCTGCTTTGATTGCTCACAGGAAGATCTATGTGAATATTTGTTCATCGATTTCAAGATAATTACTAGATAGTCGGATCTTCATTGGAGTTCAATCTCAAAAAATGAATAAGGTATAAATATGTGCAGGAATTTCTTTGCTATTCATTTCTTGAAATGAAAAACAATGATCTGGGTGCTTAGAAAACCCATCAACTCGCTTAGTGAATTCTTGAAGTTTAATTCGCTCATCAAATCCACATGTTATGCATTTAAAAAATAATAAAGCAAAGACGGGAATTTGTAATAAGTGCGGTTAGAATAAATACCGTGAGGAGAGCAGATAGCAATGCATTTTATTTTTTATTTTTTTGTTGTTGGGCGGTTCTCTTCTTCACATAATGATAAACCTCTTAAATAGAAACCCAACAGGTCAGACCATATCGGTGAGGTCGTGGATGAATAGATCATTGGACATAATCACTATTGTACATCGTCAATATGATGGCATTGACATCGAGATATTCTCTCTGAGCATACAATCACCATACAATTTTTTTTCGATACTAGGTGGATGCGAACTCTAACTGGTTTGGACCTTCAGCAATTTCCCACTATTTACACCAGATATCTTTTTATTTCAAGATTTCTTGAGTCAGATTGTTTTCTACAGATCTAGAGATTGGAGCTTCATGGATAGATATTAATTCTATTGCATGTAAAAATAAAAAAATGGCTATGAATAATAGATTTCTCACATACATATGCATGTTTTATACTCTTGAATGGAGATGTAGAATAAATACTTGTTAATCAACCTCTATATCACAGAGATCTGTCCATATTTTGCACAAGATTTCCATGTTTGATCTATTGGCGATTCTACCTTGGGGACAACACATCTAAGTATTGATATCTTGCAAATATGATTACAATGCATAAACTCTGCAGATAAAAAAAAACATGCAAATGCTTCCAACTCACTGATCTCAATGGATTGAAAAATGAAAATTGAAAAGATTGTATATGACAACACCTAGGAAAAATGAATGGCTTCGTGGAGATCTGGATATTGGATGTGTGTAAGCTACTAAATTTTCTCAAATGTATGATTAACATTCAACCACGATCTCATTATCTAGTTTCCTCGATGACATAGTGAGTGTGCTAGTTGCGCATCTTTTGCTACATGCTCCATTTACACCTCTCAAATTCTCATGGACAACTACAAATCTACTAGGACCTCATAACTATAGGAGAATGATACCAGGATAAAATATGCACAAAAACAATAATATGAAGGAAAAGACTTACTATCCAACTCAATTTTATTCACACCAATGATACATATTTATAGTACAATGGGTGATGCCACTTCATAGAGAGATTTTCTTTAGATCCTAAAATTATGCATGATGACTAGGATAGGAAATATTAACTAGATCATTAGTCATCACTTGAGTTTATATTACTAATATCCTAAATGAATAATACAAATATAGGTGGCAATTAGACTTAGTGATTGAGAAGGTAAGCCATATGCTAACAACTATGTTAATGTTTGTATGTATGGAAATAGTACAAAAGTCTCTATGAATCTAACAAGAACACTAAAATAAGTGAAACCTATCTCTGCGAGTTGTTTTTCTCTGAAGTTGTCGTGGATTTTTTTTGGCCATGAGATAAATGAGGTGGGGTGTGCTTGGCACCAAAAAATTCCCAACATGAATGCACAGACGTTCCTAGAACATGCGCGCTCCTGCTGAGCATAAACAACCAAAAACTAAAACTCAGTCAAGTCATAGGAATGCGTGCACGCTATTAATGCAATAGATATAAGATTTAATACATACCAAACATATTTATGAATAAATATGTATAGGGGTATGGGGACAACTAAGGCCTAAGGGGTTAGGATTGAAAGTGTTTTCAAGGATATAAAAATGGTTAGAGAACCAAGATGTGGGTGATGTGGGTGCAAGGGATGTACACAAGGTATATGCATAATGCACTCAGGGCTCGAGTGTAGAGAGGGTTAATGATTGAGTATAAGTTATGCCCAAGCTTAGATGGAGCTAGGGGGTTCTATGTCATGGTATATGTCAAGCTCTAGGTCAACGTCTAAATCTAGATCTATCTCTATGTCGTGGTTTAGTTCATGGTATACATCAAGCTCTAGGTCAACTTGTAAATCTAGCTCTAGCTCTAGGTCATGGTCTAGGTCTATGTCATGATCTACGTGATGGTCATCGTATAGGTCTAGGTCATGCTCCAGGTCTTTCCATGTCTAGGTATTTCTATGTCTAGGTTTAGGTTTAGTTCTTGACATGTCTAGGTCAAGGCCATTTCTTTCCTTGCGATGCAGGGGGTGAGGGATGCAGAGAGAGGAAGAAAGAGAGTGTGAGAGGGGGAGAGGGGAATAAAAAGATATTGTGAGAGGGGGAGAGGGGAAGAAAAAGAGAGTGAGGGACATNGGGAGAGAGTATAGGGGGTAGAGAGTGAGAAAGTGAGAGTATGGGGGGTCTATTTCATTGTCTATGTCAAGCTCTACGTCATCGTCTAACTCTAGATCTAGATATATGTCATGGTATAGGTCATGGTCTACGTCAAGCTCGAGGTCATCATCTAAATATATCTCTAGCTCTATGTCATGGTCTACATCATGGTCATTGTATAGGTATAGGTCATGCTCTAGGTCTTGCCATGTTTAGGTCTTTCTATGTCAAGGTTTAGGTCTAGGTCTTGACATGTCTAGGTCAAGGAAATTTCTTTCCTTGCGATGTAGGGAGGGGGGCTATAGAGAGAGGAAGAAAGAGAGTGTGAGAGGGGGAGAGAGGAAGAAAAATAGAGTGAGGGATAGGGAGATACAGAGGGGGGTTAGAAAGTGAGAGAGTGAGTGAAAGGGGGGAAAAAGAGGGAAGGGGGGTTAGATAGATGAAAATAAATAAAGGTGGGGAGAGTGGAGGAGAGAGGGGATAAAGGGAGAAATAAAGAAGGGGTTAGATGCAATAGGTAAAGATAAAATGAGATAGAGATGGATTGTTTGAGAGTGTGATAGGGTGGGAGAGGAAGACCAATAGGGGGGGTTAGAGAGAGAGAGGTGGGAGAGAGAGTGAGAGTGAGACTAAAAACAAGGAGAGAGAGAAATAGGTGGTATATGTAGGAGATAAAGAGGGTAGAGATAGTGGGAGGGAGGGACAAAGGGGAAGTGAAATGAGGAGAGAGATAGAGAGAGAGTGGAGGATACTTGGAGGGGAGGAGAGAGAAATAAGGGGACAAGGGAGGAGAGAGAGAGTGGAGGATACTTGGAGGGGAGGAGAGAGAAATAAGGGGACAAGGGAGGAGAGAGAGAGAGAGAGAGAGAGAGAGAGAGAGAGAGAGAGAGGCGTGATATAGAGAGGGATTCAAACATTGATTGTGAATAGTGAATATCAAATCAACTATAAGAATATGCTTATATTAAAATAAAAACGCAAAATCAACATACCATAATCATCATTAAATCACGTGAGATCATTATTAAACTGTAGGTAAACGTTCATATCCATACAATATCATTATAAAAAATAGGTATATGCATACTACACTTAGGGCTTGGGTGTGCATGGGGTTAATGGTAGAGTAAAGGTTATGATTATGCTTAGATGGAGCTATCAAGGTCTAAGCAATGGTTGTTGGGTATGTGTTATATTCTTTGTATGACTATCTCGAGTGTCTGCTACGTTGCGTTGGGCGCGCAGGGGGGTAGCGCTAGGCCCCCCTTTTCAAGGTTGTAGGGGGTGATATCACCCCTTCGTGGGGGTTCGGGGGTAGCACCCCAGAGAATTTATTTTGCCTCGAGAAACATGTTGCAGTTTTGCCTCATTTTTTGTGTCCATTGTTGAACAGTTTTTCGGCACATGGCTTTTGCTGATGGTTTTCTATTTCCGGTTAAGGAATTAGGGTTGTTGACTAATCTAGATCATTGGGTTAGGGTTTTGGATGTCACTGACTCCTATATGTATATTGTATTGTAGAAAATGTATCACTATGCATGAATATAAAATATGTTGGTTTTCCAGGTTTGAGTTTCTAGGGGAAAACTATCTGTGTAATGTGTGTATTTGCCTTTGTATCTTTTCTGTTCTTTTATTGAAAATATGTTCGTAGTAAAATATTGTACAAGTGTAACATCCCTCTCTTGTGAGCACATGTTATCGACTTATTCTTTGAGGACACTTGCGTGCAAGTGATCCGGTTATAGTACATGGTTATTGTTTCAGTTATGGATTTTTATGATGATGTTGATAGTTGTGATTTAATGTTATTCGATGTATATGTATTGACATATGTTATTGACGAGTTTTCCCTAAGTGTGTAGGACACTTGACAGATTTTGGATTTTGATGGCATCAAACCTCCTTGAACTCCAGATTGAGTCAGGGAGTGGATTGTATTGGTTTGAGTATTTCATTTATGCATATGCAACATATGATCAATTATAGTATGATTTGTATATGGATCATTGATAGTGTTTCATTGATGGATGAAGGCTGACACATATAAGGAGTAAAGGGGCCATACACATAGACCATATATTGAGGGAGAGGTGTGGCAGCGTCCCTGTCACAACCTACTAGCATTCTCATCGTGGCTCAAATTGTAGGTGAATGATTACCTAGTTTGAGAGGTCTACGATGTCATGAGGGTAGACTGAGACATGCGCTCATGAATATTTCTAAGGGGCACACAATAAGGCATGGTCCTTATTGCTTAGAAGCCCTTAATCTCTCACAAGGTCGCCCGAACGGAGTGTTGACTCCAAGGGTTGGACAACTACCAAAACCAATCAAAGGCGAGTGGCACCCTTGGAGCACAAAGTGAATCTTGAAGGGCACATCGCAAAAGTAACACTTGAGTCAATGAATCTAGGTGGCCTAGAAAACATTGACTGGATAATTAAACCTTGTAAAATCTTTAAACATTGCCGGATTTAATTAATTAATTAAGGATTGAAATTATTAATTTTACATCCCCAAATGAAAGTTTAAGCCTATTCAAAATTTAAGCCTAAGTTTATGTTTGGGTAAGAAGACTAAAACTAAATTATAAATTAAATAAAAAGTGGATGAAGTAAATCAAGTTAAGAATTAAAAAGAGTGAAATATATATAAATATTTGATAAGGCACATGTGTAAGAAAATATTAAAAGGGAGTTCTAAAATGTGAAAGAAATAAAGCTGAAAGAATTTATACGCATAGAAAGGTATCTAGAGTCTAGTTAACACTAGTCTAACTAAAATAAGACTCTTATTTTAACTCAACTCAGATTTAGTAAGACGCCAGTCATTAATTGGAAATAAGGAGAATAAAGAGACAACTAGGAGTGATTTAAGGAGCGCTTTTAGGATAGGTGAGGGAAATTGACTTGAATTAAAATAAAATGTTGAATTACTTGTGAAAATTGGGGAAAGGGTGACAAGTGTAAAGGGGAAATGATTCTAATTTATCTAATTAAAAAGTGAATTAATTGTGCAAGTGGGGAGTCATCATTAAAGAAACTCCTATAAAGAAAATGGTAAAGAGGGGAAAGGGATCACACTGGTTATCGGTAAAGTTATGCTGCCAAATTATTTTTTATTGGTTTTACTTGTAAGAGTTGGGATTTCCAGCTTGAGAGAGAGTGGTGGATCTACCTTGCGAGGAAAGCTTGGAGATATAGTATTTATGGTTATGTGTGGCTCACGGGGGTAAAGGGGAAGAAGAGTACCCCTAGCATTTGTTGGGAGGTATAGGTGAAGTCTCTACGATTAGTAAGTGGGAGATCTGAAAAGAACGCGATCGTTGAGGAACATCTTCCGTCGTCTCCACTTATGTTATTTCTTATCTGAGATTGAATGTAAAAGTTTGGTTTGAGATTGAATGTAAAATTTTGGTTTGCATATATATGTAGTTTTATTGTAATGTTGTATTAAATGAGGATGTTAAATTATGCGAGTTCAATGGATGGTTGTGGGATATGGAAGGACATTTTTAAAATGTTATCAGCTAAGTTTTAATTGAATGCATGCAATTTGTTTTCACTGTTCTCTCTTACAATCCATATGATTTTAATTGATTCCATCTCTATGTTGTAGCCAGAACACTTATTACTGTCTGACCACTGCTCTGATCGGATTCTTAAAATTCTTACTTGATGATCGATGCCATTAACTAACTTCCATGAGATCAGAGTCCTTCGAAAATTACTTCCGCTGTGTAATCACTTGATTTTTTATGGATTGAATTCATGGTGGCTATCTTAGATCGAGATTGATGCGTCTGTGTGCAAAAGGAGTATTTTAGTGTGGTGAGTAGTCCTTTGCTATTTGTTAAATGGCTTCCAGCGATTGCGTTCCGAGATTTTACTCCCTCACTAAATTGTATGGGTGGGCTTAAGGCATAATGTCTTAAGTCGCATATGGGAAGGATTTTGTATTCCATGAGGATACACAAGGGAAATATACTGGAGAATGAAGGACCCTCAGATCCTTGCTTTCAAAAATTTTGTTGGTTTTTCAATTTCTACTAAAACCTTGGTCAGTTTCCTGAAGTGAGACTTTGTCTCTCTGTGTCCAATAAAGCAATGGGGATTACTTTGATTGGATTCGAGACTGGTACTTTAAATTCTGTGTTTTATTTAAGTCGGAATCCCCTTTCTTTCCCTAGGTGTTCAACCCAAATTAGTTGTTGAGGCAGCTCGAAACCTGTTGTTGTTGGGATGGGTGTGTAATTTAGCACTCCAGAAATTCGTAGTCCCGTTGGGGAGGTTGCGCCTAGGTAAGTTGTTGAGGTATGGAGTTAAAGGAGACATCCCTACCTCACTTTTTGGGAGGATACGATTGTGTTCCTTACAAACGGAGGATCCTTCATGTTGATTTTCTTTTTTAAGAGTGAGGGGTTATTCAATAATTCACGATTTCACCCTGATTGACTGGTGTGTGATGCTTGGGTTCTTTCCGTCATCCTGGTACACTTGATTTTCCTTTGGCAACCAATTGAATGCTGGAAATTAGGATTAAATTGGAACCATACCACCTGCGTGATAGCTTCCAACCTTGGAACAACCCAAAGTTTTAGCTATGCGTTTGTTGTCCCCTCTTTTTACTCAATTTCTCTAATCATTTTGGATCAGGGTAGAAATTACATTGCTTTCCCAACCTGGAAGTTCATTTGGATTGGGAATTCCATCAATTCCAGTAACTCTCAGACTCCGGTTCGCACTATCGCACTCGAGATTAACCACCGATAAAGTTTCCCAATTCGTGTAGAGGCACTCACCAACGCCAGGTGTTGGAACGTTTAAAATTTTCTCGTGTGCGATGTGTAGAACCTCGGTTGGATAATGCCATCTTATGTTTTCTTGTCATTGGAATATTCTCGATGCCTGTGAATCGTTGAGATATCAACCCTGTGTTGCCATCCCAAAAACAGACTTGAATTGAAGTCTGTTCCTCCTAAAGCGCAACAATTGATGAACTATCTATTTGTTTCCATGTAGGTGACAACCTCTCTTATTTTATTGTTGAGCTTTACTTCAGTTCTAAAAAGAGGGG
>ML791905.1:484392-501077 GCA_009831015.1 Picea engelmannii
AGAGCCAAGACATTCTCAGGGAATTGAAGGATCATTTACAGAGGGCACAAAACCAACAAAAGGTCCAAGAAGACAAGCACAGAGTTGATCGTACCTTTGAGGTTGGTGATTTAGTCTATTTGAGGTTGCAACCATACATGCAGACCTCCATTAAGAGAAGCGGAGTGGAGAAGCTGCAACCACGTTTATTTGGACCTTACAGAGTCAACAAGAGGATAGGGGTAGTAGCTTATGAGATGGAGCTTCCACAGGGTAGCAAAATTCACTACGTCTTCCATGTCTCGTGCCTTAAAAAATCCCTCGGTCAACATGTCAGGCCTATAGAGGCATTGCCTCCCATGGATGAGGAGGGGCAACTTGTTTTGATTCTAGAGGAGGTGTTATAAGTCAGAGAGAAGAGGCTCCGAAACCAAAGAATCAAGGAGTATCTGATCAGGTGGAAGGATTTACCCATTGAGGATGCCACTTGGGAGCAGGAGTACGTGGTTAGAGAAGCAGGTTTGAAATTTCTTGAGGACAAGCAATTTCAAGCAGGGGAGACTGTAATGTCCCCCACCTCTTAGAGAGGTGATGAGGAGACTCAGTGGTCTGGGCACCCCCACTAGGTCATAGTCTCACACTGAGGGGGGAAAAGTCAAGAAGTTAAAAGTTATATTTTTAAGTTGACTTAAGAAAGGAAAAGGATAAAGGAGTAAATGATAACTCAACAGAAGAATAGAAGATTAACCCTGGAAGTTAACCTAACTCAACAGAGAATTAGAAGGAAAAGTATAAGTAAGAGGCTGGGGTGCACCTATTATGCATTCTGGTTTTGGATTAGCATTTGCTATTGCTCTTGAGCATTCAGTTTGGGGGTTTTGATGTACAAACCCTTGTGAGCAACTCAGTGGTGAAATATCCACTCACCTTGTTCCACAGTTTGGTCTCGGGGATGAAAGACTCCTCCACACCATTCTAGTCTCAGGGCCAGCTTATCGAGGGAGGTTCGATCCATCTTATCCTGAGGGCCTGGGGCCATTCTGACAGTTGGGTTTTGTTTGCAGGGGCAAGACCATCAGTTTGAGGGATTTTTTGGAGGGTTATCATCATTCTACATTTGTCTACAGATTGGGACATCGTGGAGCCATAGGGGACGTCCTGTGATTCAGTAAAACTCAGATCTAGGGAGATCTGCTTGAGATCTGAGCCTGAAACTTCTCCCACAGGATTCTCATAGCCCGATCTATATTCTTGGAGAGTTTCAGATCATTTGAAGGCCTCCTTCATCAGGGCCGAACCAACGAGGGTTTCAATCATCCAGTGGGGCAGACCATTCAGTGGAGAATTCAGATCTACGGGGTTTGAGAGTGGATTTGGGAATTCGGACATCTGGGTTTTCCTTACAGTTGCCCAATCTATCATTTGGCATATTTCTCGGGATGATTGGACACTTTTGCTAGCAGGGCAGAATTATTCAGGGCTTCAGCATTCTAGCAGGACGTGGCACTTTCCAACTTGGAGGTTGAGCATTAGTACGGCTCAGATCTGCTTGATTTAGTCTTCATTGTATATCCAGCCTTTGGAGGCTTATTTTGTATTGTCGGGAGCATTTTGTAGCAGCTCATATCTATTGCTTGTACGACCATCTGAGGTTTATGCCAGATCAGCCATCTATTGTATTGATCTTACATTGCTCATAATAAAAAGGTCAGATCTTTGCTTGTGCTTCTACATCTTGAATATATTGTGATCTCCATGTGTTGATGAATCTTGTATACACTTAATAACTCAATAAATTAGTAGTATTTAGTGATTCCAAGAAATAATTTGGCTTGGGATCATTACAATGAGATATGTCATCTTAGTTAGGAATCCCTTTACTCGGGTGGAGTTTAGTCCCATCTCGGGGGTGACCCATTGCTGAGTGTTCTGAGCAGCATGGTTTAAGGATGGGAGGAGCGTGGAAGGTATACACACAGTGGGTGGTCTTGTTATCAAATATAAGTGTCAATTGTGTATGAAATTACATGTTGCATTATTAATTATGCATTTATTTTTATGGGTTTTTCCCGTGTGTGTGTTGCATGTGTATTTTATTATTATGTTGTATGAATATTGGCATTGCACAGAGTTCTATATGCTTTGAATTTGTATAAATTATGGAATAAGTTTCACATGGCATAGTCTTGCATGTGGTTGGGGATGTTACAACATGTGTGCCAATGAGGGTACACTTTAATAAAGTGTTGTACCATGGTCATATAAGTGTTTCTTCTAGTAAAACCTACCAAGTCCAAAGTTATATTAAAAATGGGACCATGGAGTGCATGAATGCTATCCTAACCTAGACATCAACAACAATTAATAATAAGAAGGAGCATCCCATAACCATCAACTAATGCTAGCAGAATTGAGACTCTCCCAACCAAATCTCTCCATGGTGCACAACTGAAGACACCTTTTACAAACATTCAAACATTTTGAAGGCTAGGATCATCATGTTGCACTCCAAAAATATAAGTCATCACATATGTATACCTATGAAATATAGGTGGTAATGATGGATCCATCATGGGGATGTGTTCCCTGGAAGTAGACACAACAACTCTAGGATATCTGCTAATACCTACACTTACACACACCTCAACCAAAAAAATGTTCAAATAGACAAAATCGGGTGACTTTGTCACCCCAAATATCCATATCAAGATATGATCATAATACAACACAAATTAACTATATAATATGAGAAATATAAAAATAACTGCAAAATAAGCAAGGAACTGAAATAACAACAAGTACAAGTTATAAAAGTAATTAATCTAATTTATTTCTCTAAAGAACTTATTATTCCTACTCTACTTAAGCACAAAAAAAATAACTATTCTAAGTGTAATAAAAAGTCAAATTCAACCATTGGATAAGTTGATTAATGACATGAACTATTTCCCTATGTTTTCCCCCAACCGAAGCAAGGGTGTATCAATTAGCCCCTTAGTGTATGATAAGAATTACGCAAGATCTTAGTGAATAGTTGAAATAAACCCATGGAGATGTGGGAGAATACCAATATTATGCCACAGTGGGTGCATATTTGATCTAGGTGGATATCAGTGGCCACCCACCTATTCCAACTGGCTCAAAACAATTTCCTGGAAATTGACTATTTTTAGCAGTTTTTCGGTTCCTAAACTTTCGGGGCCATTTTGAGGGCCTAAATGAAGTTATTTTAGGATAGAGAACCTAAATTACAGACAAAGGATCTTATTTATCCCAAAAACTGAGTCTCCTCGATGATATCTTTCCAACGAGCTATCATGTGCCCCAAACAGAGATCGTATGCCAAAGTTATGCCCTCGGGAAGTTGATAGACCAAACTACCCAAAAGGGGTCCAAAAAGTTGTTGGCTTTTCATCTTCCGGGGTTAGGGTTTTGGATTTTCTTTATGTTAAAAAGGACTTGGAGCCTCATTGTACCAATCATCTTCTTGCAAATGCGTGTAGCCATCACATATCTTCTTAGCGATAAGCTACCACCATTCTAGAGAGTCTTTCACTCTGTATTTCTATAGTTTTGTACATTTCGCTCATTAATAGAAATTGTGTATTACTGTATATCTATTTTTATGGTTATATCTCTATTATATTATTGGATATCTGATATATCTCTGTACATTTATTTATTATATTTCTGCTCTGATTTCATGCCAAAAATAATCTGGATCAGTGGTATTAGAGCAGGTTTCTCTTTATCGTTTTTCAGTGCATGTCCTTGACGAAGTCCGAGTATAGAAAGTTGGGTATCAATCTTGTCTCTCTTGAAGATAATTTCTCTTGCATGCCCAAGAAACCCTCCATGAAGAAATAAAATAAAAATGATGGAGCAAAAGATTCTATTAATATGTTGCTTGAGCAATCTCTCACACGACAGAGGGAAGAAATGATGGAGAATTTTTCCCACATCCTTCAACGCCTAACGATAACAACAAGAGCATCTTCATCAAGCGAACACTTTGGAGGCACCTCACCTTTCAAGATAAAATTTAATTTTGATATTCTTGTATTTGAAGGACAGATAGATGTGGATTCCCCAGAAAAATGGTTAAATATGCTAGAAGGGTATTTCTCTATTCACAATTTCTCTGACAAGGAAAAGACCACCTTCACACTCATTAAGGCTTCCCCCCATGTAAAAAATTGGTGGGAAACTTATTGGGAGAAAATTTCTACAGAGGCGTCTGGAATATATGGGGCCGATCCCACTTGGGATTTTTTTGTGGATGTGGTCAAGGAACAATATTACCCTATTATGACAACCAATTTATGAGATGGACCACAATGTGGCAAGAGAGGGGCCAAGTAGTGTCGGAGTTCACCAATACCTTACATACCTTGCGCACAAAGCTAGGTATAAAAGACTTCGAGCGACATTTGGTTTTGAAATACCGTGGGGATCTACATAGATACATCCAAACTAAAATGGATTTTCTGGACATCTCATCACTGGGTGCTACTTATCGATATGTTGTTAAAATCGAATAGAAATTTAAGAACCAAAACAAGAGGAAGTTTGGGTCTACAAATCCACAACAACCAAAGTATGGTAAATATAGACCTAACAACCAACCTTCAGAAAACCCATCCAAGCCATAGGAAAATAAGGGTAACATAAAGACGAATAAGGACAACGAAAAGTGATTTGTTTTCCACAAAATCCCCTGGCATAATACCGATGAATGTCTCTCAAAATAGTCATTGGTGGCCGAGATCAAAGACAAGGAGCTAAACCCTGATTCAAAATCTGATTCAGAAAATAATGGTACAAGAAACATCATCGATTCAGACCCCACTGCTATTGTTGCGATCGTAGAAATTAAATCAGAAGAACCAACATATCCTGAAGAGGGGGGGAGCCTTTTTCATTCACATATGTGGGTGAAGGGGACCTTGCTGCGTTTTATTGTTGATAGGAAGCCAGAAGAACCTCATCTCAATAGATGTCGTCAAATAGTTGGGATTGTCAACAACACTACACCCGCAACCATACAATATCGAGTGGCTTTGCCAAGGACAAGATCCCCTTGTCAACCAACAATGTCATCTGTCCTATGGCATCCATCCCTTCAAGGATGAGGTATTATGCGATGTTTCCCCATTGGATGTTTGTGATGTTCTTTTTGGGCCAACCATATATGTGGAAGCGCCATGCTATTTATGAGTATCAACTCTGTAGTTTCATTGTTACTCTAGGGAGTCATATCTACAGGATACCATAGGTAGTTACAACTATTGTCCCACCTAAACAATGCCGCAAGGTAATATCTCATACTACAAAATTCAGCCTCTTCACAATCTGTTCAAAAGGTCAACAAAAGAACACCACAACCACTGCATCCTCAATCCAGGCACCTTTTTTTCAGCAGAAGCAGGTCAACAAGATTGAATCCAACTGCAAGGATTACTTCTACACATATTCATCTAATGTAGTCAAACTTGCTAAAAATGTCTAACCCTTCCAACCACAAGTTCGTGACATCCTTCAATAAGCTAAGCAACACAACTTCTCCAGCAAGGCAAGTAGATCATCAAGGTTTAGATTCAACAAGTGCTCTCCCCTCTCCCCCGGGAACTCAACGCAATGGAGACCATTTCTTCCTAAGGAAGGAGGATTGATCCAACTTGATATCGGTGGCCACCCACCTATTCCAACTGGCTCAAAACAATTTCCTAGCAACTTACTATTTTTAACATTGTTTCGGTTCCTAAACATCCGGAGCCATTTTGAGGGCCTAAATGATTTTTTTTTTGGTATAAATCACATTAATGTTATCCAAAGGCTCTAATTGAGCCCCAAAAATGAATTTCCTTGACAATACCTTTCGAACGAGCTATCATGCGCTCCAAATAGAGATTGTATGCCAAAGTTACGCCCCTAGGAAGTTGATACACCAAACTACCCAAAACAGGGTCCACAAAACTGTTAGCTTTTCATCTTCCAGGGTTAGGATTTTGGATTTTATTTATGTTAAAAATGACTTGGAGCCTCATTATAACAATCATCTTCTTGTGAATGTGAGCAACCGTCACATCTCTTCTCAGAGATAAGTTGTCACCATTCTAGCGAGTCTTTCATTCTGTATATCTATAGTTTTGTACATTTCCCTCATTAATAGAAATTGTTTATTATTGTATCTTTGTTTTATGGTTATATCTTTGTTATATTATTGGATATTTGATATATCTCTGTACATTTCTTTATTGTATCTCCACTCTCATTCCGTGCAAAAAATAATATGGAACAATATTTCTACAAGAAAACTCTATCCACCATTTGACAAGGCTAGTATATGCATCATGGAACCATGTAATATCCATCATACTCCCAAACAACAAATGATTAGGCATCTCTCCAAATTTCCCCCATCTACCTTTACTAGTCTGTTCATCAAAATAAAGTGCATAAGAAGGAAATATATCAGATATGAAATTATCCTCATAGTCTAGGTCTTGTTTCCCATGTTCAGAGAGATGAAAAGCTTACAATCACCTATCAATACAATATTTTTATGTCCAAAAATCATGAGGGTCCTTCTCTTCTACAATTTTGGAGATATATGGGGTATTTGATACCTAAATTTCTTCCTCATATTGGTTTATTTTAGAGTTGGAAATTACGACAAAAATTTCATGTAGCTCCATTTAGCTTCATGAGATGGTGGTAATGTATCTTGCATGTCCTCTTCATCAAATTCTCCTCATTTTCCATTCCTTCAACAATATATTGATGTTTATCTTGATTGTTGATGGGAACCCAATGATTGAGGAATGCTTGAGTGAACTCTATAAAAGAAAATATCTCACCTTTTCCTAGTGATATGAACCAATCTTTAGCCTCTCCCATCAAGGACATTGCAAACATTCTCGTCCCTATATTTTCATGCACAATGTTGAGATCTGAAATGTAATCCAAAAAACATGAGATATGCTAGTTTGTTGGAAGTGGATCCCCATAAAAGCGTAGAATTTGGATTATCCACTCTAGATTGGAGTGATTTGGATACCCAAGAGTATTGGAGAATTCCAAAGGAGAATATAATATGTGAAAGTTCCATGGTGTTGTCATCCATCTCCAAAAATGTAAGATGTGAACTCAGACAAATGATGTAGATCTCTTATCAATGGATTCACTGGATGAATCTCTCCAAACCTTATTGGCACTCATCACAAACATAGAATCTCTTTCTTCCTGATTTTTTTGATGTCGATCTTGCTCCTTGGAAATGATGCCAAAATGTTACCACTTGATTCATCATGCTTAGATAAACAAGTACAACACCATGACAAATTGAAGGGAAACTGACAAGGGAAACCACTTTCCCCTAAACTCCCTTTTCCCTACTCTTCTGAGGTGAAGGAAAATCACTTGAAGGGGGGCTTCCTTGAATAAATCTCTCACAAAATGGCTCAAAGGGAACCAACAAGAGGGGAAATGATGCTTTCGTATTTGTATGAGTTCCTACTTAGTTGATTTCCTATTATGCCAATTGTTGGAATTCTCTCAATAATGAACTCGCTAAATGTTTTTCTCATAACATCATTCATAATGTTTGACAAAACTCTCATCAAGAAGAAGAATTATAGCAGAATTATAGGTCTGAATTTCACACCTAAGGTCATAGTGAGTAATTATTTTATGTAAGGATACAAGACTCTTTCAAAGTGTTATCATATACAAGTCCTTCTAGCATAATAAATAGGACTCTCATCATATCAAGACGAGTCTTTACGACAACATCCAATTTTTTTTTATGTGAATGCAATCTAATAGAACAATCATGAAGGATATAAAAAAATACATCTTTTACGAGATAATTATGCCAATGATCGTATGAAAATATGAAATATCATACCAATTCTTTATTCCACCTTCTTTGGAGTTCTATGACTCAGCAAATAGTGAAAGAAAATTAGATATGAAATATCATACCAATTCTTTATTCCACCTTCTTTGGAGTTCTATGACTCAGCAAATAGTGAAAGAAAATTAGGATACTTAGTGAAACTTCAACTGAACTCACAGGAAAGAATGCTAACTTTCACATGCTGGAAACATTCCCAACAATTTAAAATATCATTCTCAAACACCGTAAATTTGAATTCCCATTTTTCTAATTTTTTCTAATTGTCATTTTTCATGTGGATGAAATAAATGCATAGTGTACTAAGGAAATTATGAGGTCCAGATATTATAGTGGAGGTTTATAATTCTATAATATGTTTTCCAAGGAATTCAAGAAGAATTAAAATTAAGTAATCGATATGAAAAAAAATGTATCTCACTTACACCTTTTGACGAGAACTTTTCTGACAGCCTTGTACACCTTTGATCACGCCTCAGGATTTTGAAATTTCTCAACACTATAGATCATAATGACAAAGTTTAAAGGATGCATATCATAGATATTGTATATTGCATAGTGTTGTGGGATATCTCCTTCTTATAACTTGATTATGGAATTCTTATGCAAGGAATAAAATGTGAACTACTACTCTGAAAAAAAAGACCTCATTAACATATTTTGTCAATCAATTTTCCCATAAGCCTTACACCCTAACTTGCAAACAGATAATAGTGTGGGACCTGAAAAAACTTTAAGAAGTAGTTTCAATGTGTAGCAACGAGAGTTGCTACCTCGTCTCCTTTCGAGGTCGATTATAATATTGTTATTTTATTAATTTTTTAATATACTTCCAGTATTATCACTAGCAAGGGTACGATTCAACTTGGGAATGCATGAAATCATATTTCATGAAGCAACATCTTAATGGAAGACCATTATTTCAAGGTTTTCAACCCGAATTTCTAATGTTAAAACAACAAAACCAACAACAAAATGTAGGGTTTCTATATTAAAAAAAAATAGAATTTCGGTGATACCTTTTTATAAATTGTTAGTGTGCAACCATTCCCCAAGAAACTTATGCTTTAGCACCTTTTTCAAAGTCACATTGATTTTTTGGGGGATATGCAACTAAGGCGTTTTAACATAGGTCGAGCTTAAATCCCCCTAACATACACTTATGCATTCAAAAATACTAATACGCATAAGTTATGTGCGAATGATTCCTCCAATGCCCAAAGTGATGTTTGTATAAAGGAATATACATTGGGAAAATGGAGTAGCAGACTAAACAAAATATGTTTTGCCAAATAATTCTCAGATATGCTACACTTGCAAAACAAGTTAGAAGAGTGAAAATGACTAAGAAGAAAGGATATCAGTGCCTTTTCCTTGTTGAGCAAATGGGGTCTTGAGGATTATAAAGAGGGAGGTAGTCTTGTTGATGAAAATGGGGCGCACCAACTGAAGCATTCAAGCTGGAAGTGACCATCTTTCTGATTTTACACAAAATATGGAAAACTTCATCACAATGACTTGCTAAAGAAGACAAAGATAAGACCATGTAAACTTTAATTTATCAAGAAATAACCCTATTTGTTTTTCACGTCAGAGAAAATATCATAGAGAAATTATTTCTAGTGATGATATTCTCTTAAAATATAACCATGTTACTCAGAAAATGCATCCGCATAGCAAATGATGAAGAATTTCCACCAAAGATAAATTTGTACAATAGAAAACCCCATCCTCTAGAGTGTTCCAGAAAACCAATCATACATTGTTTGCAACAAAATTGAGAGCCACCAATCTTTATTCCTTCAACAACATCCACCTAAAGCATAGGGATGCATAAATAGCCAAGAAGACAATGTTGTAAGAGATAATTTGCAACAATTATTTCTCTGAAACAATCAATGCCTAGATTCTAGAGAGGTCTTAGTCTCTCTTATAGAAGTTGGGTCCACCACATGGTACCACCTCTACATCATTTTTCATGGAACATATTAGGATGAGAGGATGAGGGGGTGTACCCTCTTTTTCCTTGATCTAAAACTCAAATTACATAAATAAATAAATAACCCTTTTGTGGGCCCCTAAAATGTGTCCCCTTCTTCATTGGATAAGGTTAATATGTGTTGGGTATGTGTTATATTCTTTGCACAAGTAGTGTTATATTATTTGCACAAGTAGTAGTGTCACCTGCCTTGGGAAACATCTCATGTATTTAGGTGGTTTTTCGGCACATGTTTTTTTGTCGATGGTTTTCTATTTCTGGTTAAGGAATTAGGGTTTTGGACTAATCCATGTCATTGGGTTAGGGTTTTGGATGCCACTGGATCCTATATGTATATTGTATTGTAAACAATGTATTACACATGAATGAATATAAAATATGTTGGCTTTCCTGGTTTGGGTTTCCAGGGGAAAAATCTCTGTGTAATGTTTGTATTTGCCATTGTATCTTTTTTGTTCTTTTTTTGAATATTTGTTTGCAGTAGATATTGTACAAGGTTATAATCTACAATATGTGCCCTCTTTTTTTCTTGTCATAAAGTTACATTCAAATTTGTTAGATTATGGTGGGAACCCTATAAAAGGATTGACCCCCTCTTCCTTCTAATGATGGAGTAGGTTTGATTGCATGAATTTATGGGGCCCTAGAAAGTGTGCCCCCCCTCTTCAATAAGGCACAAAAAAAAAACATGAAACCCATCAATGTGGGCCCCATGGAAATGCCCCCCTATTTCTTTGTATTTTGGGTAACTCATTAAACATGCCTAGCTTGACCCAATTAGCATAAAACAATGTTTGATTTTCTCCACATATGTGCCAATGAGGGTACACTTCAATAAAGTGTTATACCATGTTCATATACGTGTTTCTTCTATTAAAACCCACCAAAGATAAACTTATCTTAAAAAATAAACCATGTAATGCACAATCTAGGCTAATTTAGCCATGAACAACATCCAATTACGAGAAGGAACATCCCATAACCATCAACGAATTATAGGAGAATTGAGACTCTCCCAACCAAAGATCTATATGGTGCACAACTGAAGATTCCTTTTATCAAAATACAAATTTTTGAAGGCTAGGATCATCATGCCACACTCAAAAATCCCAAATCATCACATATGTATCCCTATTCAACATAGGTGGTAGCAAGCCTTAAGTAGTGAAATCTTCTTCCAGTTGACCCAATGTGATCCCTTGTAATAAAAAATTATCTTCCATATAAAATTGATCTTTTTTTTATGAGGTTTATCTAAAATTCCTTTTGGAATTTAAACCGATAGATGCCAATATATAGGGATTGCCTCAAGCACTGATTTGATGAGGACAAGTCTACCTCTGCAGGAGACCCATTGGTTGCACTAGAGGGAAATTCATTTTTCCACCTTCTCCAAAATCCAAAACTAGTCAAATTTGATATATCCATTAGGATTTAAGTTAAAACCTAAATATTTTAAAATTCCATCGAGAGAATGATGTTGAAAGGGGAAAATGTCCTTTAAATCAAACAATAGATTAATCATTCAAATTGGTTGAGTATAAAGTTGATTTAAGGACGTTTACCTCCATCTTGGTCTCTTTGTTAAAGAGAAGTATAATATCCTTAAGGGGATGGTATTCCCTTCCATAATCCAAGACAAATCACAACACATCATCCAAAAAAATTAAGTGTGATAGGGCAAGATCACTTTCTATCTCAATGCCTAGCAATGCACTCCTTTTAGAATATTATATTGTTTGACTTAGCCCCTCCACCACAAGGAGAAAGAGATATGGAGAAAGAGGGAAACCGTATCTAAAACCTCTATGGTATTTGAATAAATATTATGTGTAAAATTCCACGAATATTCCACTAGATAGTTCACAAAAACAGAACTAATAAAATACTTAAATCTTTATTATGAAGGTTAATTTCCTTTAGATTACTAGTTTTCTACTTCAAGTGTATGAAATCATTCAAATATGAGAAATATATAATAAAAATAAACACACACATACCATCCAAAAATTAAAAGAATATATAAATTGGGAAACCCAATAGGTGAAAAAACTAAGCTATAAGGTGAGGCTTCTCTGCTCTCTTTTCTTCAAATGCAAGTACAAAGAAAGAGTTACTCTATGTGGAGTTTCTTTTGATATTGTGGCCTATATGGATGGTACAAAATATCTCCTCTTCTTTCATGATAAAAAAATATGACTTCCAACTGTTATTCTCAGCTATAACAAGATACAATGCAAAAGAATTCAACCCCCTCTCCTCCTAGTGGCCCAATATTTAACATAGCTCGATGGCCATATAGGGGGAGGGATTTTAATTAATCAACCCTTAATTGTGATAAGGTTTTGGACCTTCTAGAATATTCTTGAAATTTTATATGTGGCTAGTGTTGACGAGATATTTCCACCATGGCCTTGTGTCAATGTTGGGCTCGTATTTTGATTGTTTTGTTGCAATGGTTGAATCCTTTTTGCACCGATATTATATATGATATTGACCATTTTGAAGGAGTTTTCAAAGTATTTTATATCAATTCATCATGGATTTATATCAGGTATGTGTAATCAATTTTTTACAACGATTTTGAGCTAAATTCAGTCCGGTTTGATGTTTATAAGGATCTAATGCATGATCTGTGTGTAACATGGAGAATTCACAGTCTGAGCCTCCATCTGGTACCTCGTTCGACACTTCATCCAACACCCCATCCGGTTCGTGATCCAGCACTCAGAGCGCAGAGGAGTTGATGGTTGGTACATTGGTGGCCTGTGGTGGGTGAATCGACGACCTAGGTTTTGTGCCCCCTCATGACCTCCAACTACAGAGCTCATGACATCTCAGATTGGGTGGTTATGCTGATCGTTGAATGGCTCACGGGTTTTCTAGAAGCCAAAGTTGTTAGAGTGCATTTAATGGATTTGCCATTTTTAGAGGAGGTCGACCCTTCCAGTGGTCGGCCTCTCGAACTGTAATTCACCTATAAATACCACTAGCAGTGGAAAGACCACGAAGAGACAAAATTTTAAGAAGATTTTTACTATGTAATTCAGACATATTTTGCAAACTTGTGTTCGAGACTGCGTTTTTTTAATTAATGACATAATTGTGTTGAATTGAGCCTGTGTTTTGTTGTTGAAGAGTAGCCACGACCTGCTGGGGGGCCCACCAGTGGTCTGGCTGACTGTATAGATAGATATATCATGTATTTCATTTGCTTAATTAGAATTTACTTTGTTTCTTTGTTGTATGTATCTTTTAGTTTTAATTATTGTGTATGTTGATTGTAATTTAATTATCTAATTCATATTTTGTAGATTGCTTATAGGGGCTGGTTATTTGTCCTGCTATGTTTCTTATTTCTTAGCAATTGTCTCACAGGCTACTAACTTAGATGATGTATTGAAGTTCTAAATTGGTTTCTGCAAATTAAAACAAAGTAGTATTTAAGCAGAGGATTAGTGTAGATAGAGTTTTAATTCAGGATTATTTGCAAGCTTCGATGGATTAATAGTCACAAGTTTTATTAGTTGTAATCAAGCTAGATTTAATTCTCAGTTGAGTTATGTTTTCATAGATTTATTTGATTCATTAATCTTGTTTTAGTATTCTATGATAGAAATAGATTTTGGGTTGTGTTTCTAAAAACATTCTAGTTTGAAATCTGGTTTTTAATGATAGGATTAATCCAGTTTAATTTATAAGATCTCAGTTATAGATTTGTATTGCAATTTTAATTAGAAGATTGGATTTTAATTATGATTTTTAGTCATAAGTTTATAAGTTTGTAAATTTTCTTGAGTTATCATAAGAGTGTGCTTGAATTATTATAAGAGTGTTTTTAATCATTGATGATTGATGCATGAAATTTAGAGATCACATGGATTTTCAGGATACTTAGTGTTGCTTATATGATGGCAAATCTTTCGTTAGATTGCTTGATTCACACTTTCCATTTCTCTGTAGAAGTCAACATTGAATTAATCCCTCTTGAGATATCACTAATAGTCATATGCCATCGTGATATTATTCGGCACCGAAGACATAGTCATCATCTTTGAATTATCTTTTCTTCTTATTGCGAAGTAAGAATAGTTTTTATTAATTAGAATCTGAATATAGTCTTGATGCTCTTTTATTAAGTAGGTTAAGATTTCCCTTTTGTAAAATAGAAATGATTATGATTTTTGTTTTAAGAATATAGTTTACTTATTGAAATAGTCTTGATAGGTTAGTTATTTGTGTGCTTATTTGTTTAAAGATAAAATATCAAAATTATTTTCAGGTGTGTTCAGAGAGACCACAATATTGTCAATGGATTGTCGATGTTTCAGATCCATATCGAGATCCATCATCAGGACAAGAATCCTGGGTTCTAATTGGAGGGAAGAGTTGGTTATAAATACTGATACTAAGTGTGCGGGGGGAGTTATGTGCCGGTTGGATTTTTATGGTGAGGATTAGATTAGGTTTAATTTAGGTTTAATTAGGTTTTTTATTTATTTATTTACTTTTTAAAATTGTTTAAACATTTTATTAAAATGTTTATTAAGATTTTTAAGGTTATTTTAATTAAATCGATTAATTTAAGGTGTATGAGTGAATCAATTTATTGAAGGTTTATTAAGGTTCATTTAGGGTTTTCCTAGAAATTATTTAAAGTTTTATTAAAATCTTTTAATTTAAATAATTTTTTGTTTTTGAAGGTGGTTTTGTTGTTTTAGGTTTTAATGTTGTAGAAAGGTTTTCTAGGTTAAAGGTAAAGTTAAGTTTTTAAATAGTAGAGTTGTTTTAGAATTACTTTAGTGTTTTTAGGTGTGTTTGTTTATTTGATTAGTTATTAATAAGTTAAGTAAAATAATAAATTAAGGTCTTTTATAGGTTAGGAGTATTAACTTTTAATAGATAATGTTGTATGGGGTTGGATTAGTGTTTAAGATTATTTATTGGTGATAATACTAAATTAAGGTTATGAGTTTTTATTAATGGTGTTAATTAGGTAAAAAGTTTGATATTAAATAAATTGATTTTAAGGGAAGGTGAGTTTGAGAGTTACTTTATCTGTTGTTTTCTTTATTTTTATGGATCAAGGGGAACCAATTATAATTTAATTATAGGCCTTTGTCTCTGTTTAGGTTGCTTAGGTGTTTATGGATTTCAATTGCTTCTCTAATTCGTCGTTTAAAGAGGTGTTCTTCTTTGGCTAAGATTTTGGTGTCTTATAGGCGAACATGGTGTTTTGTTTGAAGGGAGTGTTCTGCCAACGCGGAGGTGGGAATGCATTCATTATTTATGTCATCTCCATGTTATCTAATCCTAATCTGGAAGGAACGACCAATTTCACCCATGATTACATATGACCAAATTTCCGACGGTTTTTTGTTGGTATTGCCACACTTATTCGTCACAATTTCCACGAAATAAAAGACTATTTTGCGTTGTTATTTTTTCGTTGCTATATCCACGAACTAGGTCTTCATGGAAACAACGATGAAATATGCCCTCCACGTTTCATCACCATCAAAATAGGTTTACCTTATAAATCGTCGCAATACAGATGAAACTTCGTCACAACAGTGACACAAAACCGTACCAATGTAAAAAAAATAGTGGAAAGTTGTGACGTAAAAGCATGGAAATAGTGACGAAAATTGATGGGAGAGACAAAACTTTCAACACAGATGCTATATGTGCGATGAAAAACGGTTGCAAAGTGCGATGCATTGTGAAACGTTGCGACGCAAAAGCATCGCAATAGCGAGGAAAATTGATGGCAGTGACAAAACTTACGACGCAGGTGCTATATGTGCGATGCAAAACTGTTGCAAAATGCGATGAATGTGTGTCTCTATTGCCACACTTGTTCCAAAAACAAATTTTCCTTGCGCCGAACTATCGTCGATATTGCGACGCTTACTTTAAGTTTTAAAAAAAAAATAAACTACATGAGATATGAATATGGTATACCATATTACATCTCTTATCCTTTATTTTTCTAGCATTATCTTTATGTGCTTTTGCAAAGGACCAATTTCGATAGTGAACTTTAGGTACCCTTGATATTAATATAAACCAAAAGTGCACCATGTTATAGGTTCTACATGCATTTATTTACTTGTACAACGAATTATCAATATTAATTAATTATAACATGCAAATGTGGCATGTTAGTTCCTCCATGTTTTAGTAGATAGTGACTCCACTTTCTCAACAAAATGCAAGAAGTTATTTTTAAAAACAACTTAGGATAGTGATTTTTCCTGAGTGGGATGGTGACCTTGGCATTCAACAAGATAGGAAGTAATTCATTGATGACAAGTGTAGAAGGTGTGCATGTCCACTAGTGTATGGATATTATCTGCTAAGTGGTAGACTCAAACTTCCTCTTCCAGAATAGATGGCTCATATAGCTTGAGATGATTGACATAAATGATATTATGGATGTCTACCAAGGAAGGGAAATACTAATGACTACCATTGTCATTACTATATTGAAGAAAAATATAGGTACAATAGAAAATAGGCTTGAGATTTTTATGATGCTACGCCTTAGGTGACATGTTGGGTATGTGTTATATTCTTTGCATGTGTGTGTGCGTGGGCGCGTCAGATACGACAACTGCGTCTGACGATCCTAGATTTTCGTATGTGACGGCTACCCTGCCCCTCGCGAGCACGGTCGCCCCACCAGGACCTTCACAAATCCGCGTGCCCGAAGAGTTGACACTCTTCCCCCCCCCTTTCGGGGTTTCGCAACCCACAGTCTCTCTCACACACAGTTTCCCCTTTATA
>ML791905.1:528157-555449 GCA_009831015.1 Picea engelmannii
GTCTAATCTATAATAAATTTCTATCTACTTGCATTAAATCTAAGTAAATGCCTCAGCTACCTAAGGACGAGAGCTTATCCGCTCAAGATCCGTTACATATACAAAGTGCGCTTCATCACATCAACGTATTAATGTTTGGCGCATCCATATTACAATGTTTCAAAATTTGAATGCTGGCGCTGTCCAGCTGTTCCTTTGCCTCCACGCGCTGGCTCGCTTGATGAGTGAGCGATGCTCCTGCATCACCGTGATATCTCACGGTCACCCTGGAAAGATGTTGACACAATAAATTAATCAACAAGAGTTATGAAAGTAATTGTAAAACATTTATGCTGTAAAAAATTGAAATATTGCAGTGATAAATTGTAACAATGATTGATCAAAGGTTTAGTTGAATGGTATGTAATATATTTACCCCCATAGTCACACCCCCTCCATCTATTCGATTTAAGTTGTAATCGATCAACAACTCTTCACTTGGAACTATTGTTTTTGTTGCACATACAAATATACGATTTCCTTCGTGTCCCTCAAATATGCAATTCAGTTTCTTAGTTGTTGCCATTGGTCGTGTACTATTTATAAAGGCTGCAATGTTTCTAGTAGCTTTTGGCCTTCCATCAATATACATAGTTGTCCCTTTATTTTGATTGTTATCTATTAGTTGTATATAATTTGCGGCAACTCCATATCTCCGCAAACTTTTCGTATATCAGACCAACATCAATTAGTGATTGTAGTTGTATAATGGTTCGACATACTCCATCAATTCAGTTATAGTACCATAGCCGACCTTTATTCCATCCATGGAAAATAACCCCAATCCATGTAAGGACAAAGGAGAAATGTGATACATCCTCCCACCAATGAAGAAATCTGTGTCCACTTCAGGTAGCTCCTTAGGTGCCCATCGTTGCACTAGATGTTTATACCTCAAGGGAAATTGAATGTCACTTATGTTCTCAGCATCATAATTACATGACCCTCCATTGGCAATAAAAAATTGCATGCGTATATGAAATATTTTCCTTGCCTTTTCCAACCTAGTTGATCTATAACCGGTAGATCTAGTACAACACGTCTCACTTTCAGCCTCTCTTAGTATATCTTGATCATCACTCGAGGAAGATAGATCCAGAAGATACCTATTTGGTGGTACCTACACTCGTTAAAACAAGAAGATAAGTTATCGTTGCATGTTGCATAAAGTTGCATAAAGTTGCATAAGTTCCATAAAGTTGCATAAGTTGCATGTTTCATATTTGCATATAGTTGCATGTTGCATAGTTGCATATAGTTTCATAGTTGCATATAGTTTCATATTTTCATATTTGCATATAGTTTCATACAAAATTGTTGCAATATAGTTGCATATAGTTGCAATATAGTTGCATAAGTTGCATTGTTGCATAAAGTTTAAAGTTGCATATAGTTCCATATAAGTTGCATAAATTTGCATATATATGCATATCTCCCGACACTCAGTGGAGAAATGGATTTGACACCCATCAAAGAGTTCATGTGGGGATCGATAGTTTGGAAATCCATGATCCTGGAATTTCACATATTTGGAAAGCGACTTTAGTGGCTGCTGGGGAATGGAGGAAATGTTCGAGTTGGAAATAATGTTGGGTTTGGTTGTGACAGATATTAAAAGATGATCGAGTTTTTGTCTAATCCATTGTATGCATAGGGTGTAATGGTTTTGATGAAGTTGTACAAACTATAAAGGAAAGGGTTGTTGTCTTCTATATGGAAGACTGTGAAGGAGACAATGGGATGGAAGGAGGGGGTTTCCTCCCTCGATCTTTTCCAAGGACCCAAGACCCATAACCAGTGCTCAAAATATCCTATTTATTCCCATACTCCCACTTGAATGCCAAATATACCCTCGAGAGGTCATCTATGGTGGTTTGAGGTGTCATTCATGAAATTTGAGCCCTAGAAGTTGCATAAAACCTTGAGAGATTGGGTGTGCTAGTTTGCGGTGGCATGTTTGGCCATGGATGCCTAGAAGATTTGTACTTTGACTAAGCCTTGGGTTCCCCCCTCAACCATATCAAGGCCTTAAGACCCATAGCTAATGCTCTAAACCTTCTGAGAGCACTAACATCATTTCTTAGATGACTCAAAGATTTCTTTTTCCCCTAAGGCATGGACTTCTTCCCTATATCATGAAAAGGTAAAGATGGGAGGTTGTGGTTGTAGGGTAGTTCTAACAAAGGAAAGAGAAAGAATTTGATGACATTGGCATGACATTGGAAAAAGGTGTGAGTTGACTTAAACCGACTAAGAGTGACCATGAGCGAGAGAGGAAACACACTCTAATATAGGGTTATCACAAGAATAAATGTGACATATGGCAACTTGGAGTTAAAGTGAGCGTAAAAAATGACATTCATTGTTCTAGGATTTCTATAGTCATTAAGGTGCCATACACTATTTAAGAACATAGTATGAGTCCCATGTGACATACGATAATCTGGAGAGTGTGAGCATAATAGGCATCATAAACTAGTAATAGAGAGTCATCAAAAGAACAAAAACAACACATGATAGCCTATATTTAGTGCAAGAATGAGAGGTGGAATAGATCAATGGGGTATTTTATGCAATCGTAGGAGGCGACATGCATCAACCTAAGTTCAATGCAAGCGTACAGGTGAAAAATACCAATGGTACCAGTGGAGGAGAGAGGATCAAAGGAAGATATGATGCCACCATTGGGAGGGGCTCGATAGTTGCAAGATATGGAATGTGACCATTAATGGGGACATCTTGGAAAAGTGACCAAAGAAGTGATAGTTGACCCTAACTAGGTAGAGGTTATCTCAAGTAGGGTATTTCTTGAGATAATGACCTAGAAGGGACCCATCGATATTATGACCAAATAAAAATGGAGAAAAAGGGGTGTAAGGAAGAAGAGACAAGGAGGAGAGGAAATAATTTCCCCAAGCATTTGAAGGACTAGGAAAAGAGGAAGAGTATGTAGGAGAGCATGGAACACTAGGAGATGAAGAAGACAAGGGGAGAACTAGGTAATATTGGGTTCTACCAGGTAAGAAGTGGCTAGAATTGATAATGGGAAGTCTAATACCATACTCAAATGGTATTAGAGATATAAAAAGCAACTATATTTGTGATGTTGGGATGATGTAGTCAATTAGTTAAAGGAAGTACTAGATGGATATCTATATATTGAGAATTGGGCATTTACAAAGTTGAGAAGTATTATATGCTTGAAGGGAGAAATGGTACAATGATACAACTTTGTATTGAAGGATCTTTTTGGTAAGTTGAAATATAATATCTAGGAACTTGTATGCATGGATTGGCTTTGAACTCCAAACTCTAAACTAATAACTAATCATGTTTAAGAAAACAAGTCAACATCATATCAATAAACCCTAAACATGACCATAGAAATGGAATATGAAATGGAACCCAATGCACATTATAAAGCACCACAAAAAGAGGATTGGGTCTAGAATTGTTTTATCGAATCCAAGTGACCCTAATTGAAGAAAACAAACGAAGGAAAAAAATCTAGTGATAATGGGAAACCTACAACCATTACATTCCATCAAACCATATTTCTATCAATAATTTCATCAAACAATTAGCATGCACACTCAAGTGATAGGAGAAAGAAGTCAAACCATATTTATCCTCTGTGTGTGCCCTCCTCTGGTGCGCCCTCAAAACCATGTTCCCTCCTCTAGTGTGCCCTCTTCCCGTGTGCCCTCCTTCTCCATGTACCTCTCCCTCCTTATCCCGTACTCCGCTCCCTCCTTCTCCCATGCTCATATCCACTCTACATGTGTGTGTGCAGCTATTCGCGCGAGCACAATAATATGAGCGCGAGAGTGTAGTTTGATTTTGGTTTGTTTTTTTTTTATGTTGTTTTGTTTTGGTTTTCATTTTCATTTTATTTTTTTATTTTAATTATTATATAATATATATAATTTATAAATTATATATTTTAATTTATATTATTTATAATTTATATATATATATATAGAGAGAATATAATATATAATCGCTAACTCATATCCCCCGAGACATAAAATCCCTAACTCATAGCCCCCTATATATATTATATAATATATATATATATATAATCGCTAACTCATATCCCCCGAGACATAAAATCCCTAACTCATAGCCCCCGATATATATTATATAATATACAATTCCATTCTCGTAGCCCCCCAAACATTTAATCCCTAACTCATTTAAACCCCAACCCTTATAATCATTGTCTCCCTCTACTCTTAACCTATATGACCTTTAACCCTTAAACCAATAACCCATATAACCTATAACACCTAGAAACTAACAATTATAATTAATAAAACTTAACAACTAATCCATAATTGCTAACAATATTAGTCAATATCACCTTTAATCCATAACCAATATAGCCTCTAACTAATTCTAACAACCCATATCACCCCTAAATAGTATAACTACTAATCCACCCCTATAAACCCCTACCCTTATGACAACTATAATCTCAACTAACTTATATAACACCTAAAACCAACATAAATCCCACCCCCCAACCATTATCCCTCATAAATTTTATAACTCCTAACATCAAGATATTTATAACCTCATGCCCCTTAATATTTATATCCATTAGCCATTATAAATCCTAACCCATATAACCTCCAAAAAGTCTAATAACTAATAAATTATTGCTTTATATTCATAATCCTTGATTCTGATAACATTTATCACAAAAAACCCTTATCCCTATAACGACTGATTTCCTCTAAAGCACTATCACGATTATCCCATATGGCTCGTACCACTACTTACTAGTATAACCACTAATTAACTTTTATAACCTCAACCCATTATAATTGTATAACTTATAGCACTTATAACTCTTAAAGTTCATAATTCATAAGACCTACTATTTGTTACCCTTAACCCATATAACATTTAACCCTTATAACACCTAGCACGTAACTCCTATAACATGTAACCCCTAACCCTTGTAAAAACTATAACCCCTAATCCTTAAAATGATTAAACCTTATAAACTTAAACCACTAACTCTTATAACTTATAAAATTCTAACTTCCATAACCTTATAAATATCCTTAACCATTATAACATCGACCCCACCTGATTCCCAATACCTATAAAATCTATAGAAATTTATCGCTATTATCCCTTACATCTCAAACTCCTATCACACCCAACCCATGTAATATTAGGAAACCTTAACCCTGGTGACTATTAACCCATATAACCCTTAACCTATAACCTATGAACTTATAATACTTAACCCCTATCATGATTATCCCTTAACTCTTATAATCCTTATTTCATGTAATCATTATAACACGTAATGGATTTAACTACTATTAGGCCCACTCAGGTTGTACTCCTATGACCATTAACAAGTATACCCACTATAACCATTAAAACCAATATATCCTAACCCCTATAATGAACATTTATCATAATCACTATCACCACTAACAAATTTAATTTCTAACCTCTATTAGTATGTACATGTTTCTAAAGTGTGTGCATGTTCTATAATGCATGTGCTTTATTTGAAATTAATTTTTTGGGCTCCTCACCTCACCAACTCGTTTCTTGGGATTTAGATTTTACATAGATTAATGGTTTCTTGGGATTTAGATTCAACATAGGCCTTAATGGTTTGGTCATCATTGTATGCATCTAGTCTAACCCTCCCATATTGTCATTGTCTTCCCCATTCACATTAATTATTCTATAGGATTTTTGTTTGATTGTGGAATTGATTGTGTGAGTCATGTTTGAGTTTGGAAATCCTCCCATACTGTCACTGTATGTATCTAATCTAACCATGTTAAATTTCAGTCCATACAAGCACGAATTGAAAAATTTTCAATGTTGGCCCCATCCACATGTTAGTTATTAGCAAGATGAAGTACATGAGCATGTGCACCTTATTGTAGGCTTTTGATAGAATAACCAAAGAATATTTGATTTTCAAATTGTTTGTTTGACTCATGGTTGAGTCTGGGAACCCTTATGTTTATTCTCTTTTTATGATGGATATTGCTCTCTATTAGGCTCTGCAGTTGCATGTTGGACAACCTTTTCAATGATATTTGTAACTAAAGGAGCTAACCTGATCCTAATGCATGCCATAGAAAACCAATAAAGCCTCATGATCCCAATGCCCATATGTCTCTAACCTTGTGATCTAATCATCCTTGGGTGACAACTGTCATGAAGGGCGACGACTAAGACTAGGGGAAAATTTCAATTCAAGGCTAGAAATGATCAGGCCCACATCAAGTGAAGGAAGAAAATTAATAAGGTACATGTATTGTCCCATTCCATGTCAACAACAATGCATCCATTCACTGGGAACAAATCAATGACTCCATGAAATTATGGTTTATGGTTTACATGATGAATTGATGATGGAAGAAAGTGGGCGTGTGAGTCAAAATTGAGTCCAAAAATCCTCCCATATCGTTACGGCATGCGAATAGTATATCCATGTCAAATTTCAATGCATTCAGAAATAGTTTGAAAAAATTTCAACATTGGCCCCATTCACAGGTCATTGTTGCCCGTGTCTATTCCTAGTACAATTTCCTTGTAAACACGATCCCAATAGCTCTACGGACACCACCCCCCAGAGTAGGGAAGATGTAAGAATAAAGAGAAACTTTGTATAAGATATTTGGAGAATGATAATTTTGAAGGTGCTAGGCCTATTCCTACACACCACGACGAGATCACCTCTCATTGACAGTCAGTGTATTGATCCCTTTTATTTTTGGGTTGTTGGTATTTTCAATTGCACACACCTTTGAATCTAGTCAAAGTTCAATTAATGTCTCTTGCTACTGTAGGGTTATAAAGCCTCATGATCCCAATGCCCACATGCTTCCAACCTTCTGATATAATGATCGTTTGGTGACAACTGTCATGAAGGGTGACAACTAAGACTAGGGGAAACTTTCAATTCAAGGCTAGGAATGACCAGGCCCACATCAAGTGAAGGAAGAAAATTAAGAAGGTACATGTGTTTTCCCATTCCATGTCAACAACAACGCATCCACTCACTGGGAATAAATCAATGAGTCCACTAAATTAGGGTTTATGGTTTACATGATGAATTGATGATGGAAGAAAGTGGGTGTGTGAGTCAAATTTGAGTCCATAAACCCTCCCATATTATTAAGGCATGCGAATAGTCTATCCATGTCAAATTTCAATGCATTTAGAAATAATTTGAACAAATTTCAACGTTGGCCCCATTCACAGGTCAATGTTGCCAGTGTCTAGTCCTATTACAATTTCCTTGTAAAATTTGTATAAGATATTTGGAGAATGACAATTTTGAAGGTACTAGGCCTATTCCGACACACCACAGCGAGATCACCTCTCATTGACAGTCAGTGTATTGATCCATTTTATTTTTGGGTTGTTAGTATTTTCAATTGCATGCACCTTTCAATCTAGTCAAAGTTCAATTAATGTCTCTTCTTACTGTAGGATTATAAAGCCTCATGATCCCAATGCCCACATGCCTCCAACCTTCTGATGTAATGATCATTGGGTGACAACTGTTATGAAGGGTGACGACTAAGACTAGGGTAAAATTTCAATTCAAGGCTAGGAATGACCAGACCCACATCAAGTGAAGGAAGAAAATTAAGAAGGTACATGTGTTGTCCCATTCCATGTCAACAAAAACACATCCATTCACTGGGAAAAAATCAATGACTCCACTAAATTAGGGTTTATGGTTAACATGATGAATTGATGATGGAATAAAGTGGGAGTGTGAGTCAAATTTGAGTCCAGAAACCCTCCCATATCGTTAATTCACGCTAATAGTCTATACATGTCAAATTTCAATGCATTCAGAAATAGTTTGAACAAATTTGAACATTGACCCCATTCATAGGTCACTATTGCCCGTGTCTAGCCCTAGTACAATTTCCTTGTAAAATTTGTATAATATATTTGGAGAATGATATTTTTGAAGGTGCTAGGCATATTCCTATACACCACGGAGATATCACCTCTCATTGATAGTCAGTGTATTGATCACTTTTAGTTCTGGGTTGTTAGTATTTTCAATTGCACGCACCTTTAAATCTATTCAAAGTTCAATTAATGTCTCTTGTTACTATAGGGTTATAAAGCCTCATGATCCCAATGCCCACATGCCTCCAACCTTATGATATAATTATCATTGGGTGAAAATTGTCATTAAGGGTGATGACTAAGACTAGGGGCAACTTTCAATTCAAGGCTAGGAATGACCAGGCCCACATCAAGTGAAGGAATAAAATTAAGAAGGTACATGTGTTGTCCCATTCCATGTCAAAAACAACACATCCATTTACTGGGAACAAATCGATGACTCCATTAAATTAGCGTTTATGGTTTATATGATGAATTGATAATGGAAGAAAGTCGGCGTGTGAGTCAAATTTGAGTCCAGAAACCCTCCCATATCGTTAAGGCATCCGAATAGTCTATCCATGTCAAATTTCAATGCATTCAGAAATAGTTTGAACAAATTTCAATGTTGTCCGCATTCACAGGTCATTGTTGCCCGTGTCTAGTGCTAGTACAATTTCCTTGTAAAATTTGTATAAGATATTTGGAGAATGATAATTTTGAAGGTGCTAGGTATATTCCTACACACCACAGCGAGATCACCCCTCATTGACAGTTCGTGTATTGATCCATTTTAGTTTTGGGTTGTTAGTATTTTCAATTTCACACCCCTTTCAATCTAGTCAAAGTTCAATTAATGTATCTTGTTACGATAGGATTATAAAGCCTCATGATCCCAATGCCCACATGCCTCCAACTTTCTCATATAATGATCATTGGGTGACAACTATCATGAAGGGTGATGACTAGGACATGGGCAACTTTCAATTCAAGGCTAGGAATGACCAGGCCCACATCAAGTGAAGGAAGAAAATTAAGAAGGTACATGTGTTGTTCCATTCTATGTCAACAACAACGCATCCATTCACTGGGAACAAATCAATGACTCCACTAAATTAGGGTTTATGGTTTACATGATGAATTGATGATGGAAGAAAGTGGGCGTGTGAATCAAATGTGAGTCCATAAACCCTCCCATATTGTTAGGGCATGCCAATAGTCTATCCATGTCAAATTTCAATGCATTTAGAAACAATTTGAACACATTTAAACATTGACCCCATTCATAGGTCACTATTGCCCGTGTCTAGTCCTAGTACAATTTCCTTGTAAAATTTGTATAAGATATTTGGAGAATGATAATTTTGAAGGTGTTAGGCCTATTCCTACACACCATGGAGAGATCACCTCTCATTGACAGTCAATGTATTGATCCCTTTTAGTTTTGGGTTGTTAGTATTTTCAATTACACACACCTTTGAATCTAGTCAAAGTTCAATTAATGTCTCTTGTTACTGTAGGGTTATAAAGCCTCATGATCCCAATGCCCATATGCCTCCAACCTTGTGATATAATGATCGTTGGGTTACAATTTTCATGAAGGGTGACGACTAATACTAGGGGCAACTTTCAATTCAAATCTAGGAATGACCAGGCCCACATCAAGTGAAGGAAGAAAATTAAGAAGGTACATGTGTTGTCCCATTCCATGTCAACAAAAACACATCCTTTCACTGGGAACAAATCGACGACTCCACTAAATTAGGGTTTATGGTTTACATGATGAATTGATGATGGACATACCTACGTCGTTGGTATGATTTGGCGCAGTTGCTCAGAGCTCCTCTTGGTTTCAAGAATAGTTCATTCTATACTAAACAGGGGCAACCACGTGAAGGTGGAATCTCTAATTATGCCCCCCCCCCTTGCACATCACTCTCAATTTCCCCATATTACCTAATTTGAAATTCTAAAGAACATGTATCATATACTATATTATACAAAATAAAAACATATAAAGGTCATATAAAAGATATAAACACATACCTGTTCTTTTCAAAAATTAAATATCAGTCATCTTCTTCTTCATCGAGCTCAACATCTATATTAGGATCTGGTTCATAATCGATATTGGTGAAAGGCTCATTCCTATCAACATCATCATCAATGTCATTTTCGCTACTATAGTTATCGGTATCGTCAATGGGATCGTCGTCTCCTACATTTGGATGATCAAATTCTTCAACTTCTTCGTCTGACACATCAAATACATGAGCCACCTGCTCCTAATCTGCATAAGATTGATCTTCTTCCTCGTTATTATCTTCATCCTCAACTACATGATTATACTTTACTGGTCTTCCTCTTGGATCATATCTAACAATGTATGACCAACCTACTTTACTAGGTATCTCTGAGTAAAATACTTGCTCACATTGACTTGGAAGAACATAAGTCTATGTACCTGGTTCAAATTCCCATGTATTAACCATGGTAAATCCATTATCATGCTCAATAATAGTTCTTTCAGGATCACGTGCATGCATCCGTAGCCTGGACCATTTATCTTCAAACAAAACTATTTTAAAGGAATTAAAATCACACTTAATTATATCCTCCAAATGGCCATAGTACCCATTCTCGGTTTCTTCCGGAATTCTGTGACTTCTAGAGGAAATGTTGGTGACATTAAACACTACAGTTATCCCATAATCGAAGTTTTTCATCTTATCATCCAACATTTTTATACGAAATTTACGACCATTATACCACATAGTGTAACATCCCGCTCTGGCGCACTGAGAAAACTTATTCCTTTAGGACACTTGCTCGCAAGTGATCTGGACTTTTATGATATTAAAACATGTATCCTTGATTATGATGCATTATGATAGATGACATGATGTTTTACTGCTTTGACATAGACATGTGCTATTGACTCGGTTTTACTGAGTGTGCAGGGTTTTGGACCTTGAGGATGCAGAGGCATCGATGGAACCCCTTGGACTCCAGATTGAGTCAAGGAGTGTGCTATTTGGGTTGATTTATTTATTGTGATATTACATTGATTTGATGATATGATGTGGACATGTTCTGACATGATTGGTGATGATGCAGGCTGACGATAGCTTGCCGACCAGACACACATATGGAGTAAAGGGGTCACACACGATTACCAGAGAGGTTGAGGGAGAGGTGTGGACAGCAGCCCTGCCACAGCCTACTAGCACTCCCGCCATGGCTCGAACTGTAGGTTAATGATTACCTAGTTTGAGAGGATCCACGATGCCATGAGGGAAGACTGCAACAGTCGCTCACGATGACTCTAAGGGGTGCACAATAAGGAGGGGGCCTTATTCCTTAGAAGCCCTTAGTCTCCCACAAGTTCACCTGGCAGAGTGTTGACTCCAGGGGTTATTGATGTCTACCAATCAGTCAAGTTAGCAAGTGGCACCCTTGGAGCACATGGTGCATCCTGAAGGGAACATCGCGTAAAAGAAACACAAGAGGCGAGTGACATCGTTGGAGCACGTGGTGCGTCCTGAAGGGCACGTCACGTTGATATTGATGAAGGAACAAACCTAGATGGCCCTAAGACTTTTAACGCATTAATAACTTCTTAAAACGACTTCCCTAAATAATTGTCGCCCAGTTCAGAATCTAAGTCCTAAGTCTAAAACTTCTCTAGGGTAAAATTTTGTTTAACCTTAAGAAAAAGGACCCTATAAAAATAAAAATAAAATTTGAACTAAAAACCACTTAAGTGATAGTTTTAGTCTTCATAATTTTTGGGGTAAATGAAGAGAGTAACACTTTAATTAAAATCCGTGGTTTTAAATTGTAAAGAAGAATTAAATTATTTAACTTGTGGAAGTATAAAAAGATTTTAATTAATAATAAAAGGAAATAATAAATAGTGCAACTGCCATTTTGGCGCTAATAAAAAGGGGAAAGAAGGGGATAATAAAAATTAGGAAACTAAGAATTGGAGGAAACATAATAAAGGAAAGAAGGGAACTTATGGTAAAAAGGCGAGGTAAACATAGTAAGGAATCTGCAATAAAAAACCTTCTAATTTGAGCTAAATTAGCAACATCAGTTTTAAGGGAAAGTATTTAAAACATGTAAGGGAATCTAGGAACACCTATGAGTAAATTTAGGAGCAACTCAAGGTGGGTGAGGGATTTGAGACAATTAATAAATTTAAAGAAAATAATTATTGGAGGAAAGAGGGGGATGGACGACACTTGTGCGAAGGAGAATATTTAGAATATTTTTATTAAAACTTAATTTAAATGTGATTTAGGGAAAGTTGGAGGTTCTAAAATCTCTATAAAAGAAAGGGAAGAGAAGGAAGAAGGGGGATCGACTATTAGCGTAACGTTACGCTGCTGGAATTGTGACTTGACTGATTGCTTGTGGAGAGTTTGGATCTTCCAGCTCGGATAGGAGTGGTAGCTCGGCCTTGCGAGGCGAGCTGGGAAGCTAGACGTACTATCTGGATAGTGTGTGGCCCCTTTGCGGCTCGGGGGGTTAAGGGGGAAGCAGAGTACCCCTAGAGATTGGCTGGGATGTACCAGTGTAGTCTCGATGGTCGGTGAGCGGGAGCAGCACGGAGCACGGGACGTCGTTCGAGCCGAGCAATAAGGAAAAGGTACGCTCGTTATGTTGTAGAGTAGGATGCATTAGGAACTTATGCTTGATCTGTATGTTGATTATAAGTGGATGAATTCAACCTCGAGCTTTTCCCATTCGATTGCTTGCCTAAAGTTATTGCGGTCAACGTTCTGGTCTGAGTTTTACTGTTCCTTGGTCAGATCTTTAAGTTTCTGCATTGCTCTTTGCGCTGTATTTTTCTAGATATGGTATATTCGCATTTGTAATTTTCGTTGTATAGTTTTACAGTCATTTGACATTCGCTAATTTAGTTAAATGCATGGCTATTTTTACGTGGAGGTATTGCAAGTAGTATATTCGTGCAGTAATAATATAATCTTTCTTCTGTCATTTACTTTGATAATGAGAAAGTAATAATATAATCTTGCTTCTGTCATTTACTTGATAAAACCTTGCTTCGGTCATTTACTTGATATAGCCTTGCTTCTGTCATTTACCTTGATAATGAGAAAAATTTATTGTGGAACAAAAGAGAGACTAAAATAAAGACATTTAATTGCTTGACACAGAGATAGACGCAGGCAAATCTGAGAATGTGAATCTCACTAGTGGATGTGAACCTGCCATTGGTGCAGTCAGTACCCATGAGAACCATTCAAAGAGAACGTATCATGAACAAGTCATAGTAGAGGGGCAAAAAAAATAATATGGTATTAAACCAGTACGCGCGGCTCCAGCAGATAAACAAATAAATTTAAGCATTTTAACACTTACACCATCTCTTAATGAGAGGGGCTGCTTTTCTTCTTTATTGTCATTTCCTTCGGAGCAAGAATCTGTCCCATACACTTACCTCTAATCCTTCTCAATGCATCTCTCTCTACAAATTTTGCGTGGGTAAATCGCTGTAGGATACCCACGGTTTCAACGCCATTCACTGCAAAATTTTGGAGTGTATTTCACTGAGTCGTTGGGTGTTTAATTCTCTGCGTGTTGGTGTTTAATTCTGTGCATTTTGGGAGGGGGAAGATACCCACGCATTTTTTTTAACCACTCCAGTCTATGCATTCCGTTGAAAACATATCTCTGCTAGCTGTGGCAAAGTGGTAACCTATCGCCTTGCAAAATTTCTAATTTAAGAATCGTATTCAACTACCTCTGCCTGAGCGTAGTTACGGCTGTGAAAGGATTTCCTCTGACAGTCGTGAGATACCTCCCCTTACCTTCACCCTTATCTGGTAATAAATTTTTAACTACTTTTTAGCAGAAAGGTTGCTTGAATTAGGGAATTTATGGTTCTCATTGTAATTGCAGAACAACCTCAAGTTTGCAGTCGAATTGGACCCCAGTCACTTGCATTTTTGGACCACCTTGGAATTAATCGCCTACAGATTTATTGAATCCTATTTGTCGATGATCTGCCGAGGAATTGGTCAACGCCTGTAGTTACAACCTATGTTATATCCCTTGCTCCCAAAAGGCAATTTTAACTAGATATCTTTATATGGTAATTTTATATCTTTATAGGAATTATTATTAGTAGTAGTGAAACTGTTAGTAATATAATTTATATCCTGACAATTTTTAATTAGATATCTTTAAGTGAAATTTTATATCCTTATATGAATTATTATTATTAGTAATGAAACTGTTAGTAATATTATTTTATATCCTGGAATTTTAATTAGATATCTTTAAATGGTAATGAAACTGTTAAGTTTTGATTAGTATAGTTAGAGTCATAAGGTGTTTTCTCTATTATTATTAGTGGAATGAGAATTTTGGGCAAGGATTGTTGAGATGTACATAAATCTCTTCTTGGGACATTGTCATATACCTACATGATTATTAGCTATCAACCTTAAAACAAACACTCATAGCAACCATTAATATTTAAGGCAAGATGAATTAAACAGTATCTCGATGCCCTGTTTGTAATTTAAAATGGCTCCATGAGTTGGTTTAAAGACCAATTTAGATTTTACTATAATGTCATTATGTACCTTAGACATGCAAGGTTGGGCTTGCTTTGGAGGTCAAAATAGACTGAGTTAATTGCCTTACTGGTTGTTTAGTTGTCATTGTCTTGTAAGGAGATTCTTTTTATTGCAAAGTGATGGTAATTTAAAATGTAACGGGTTGTCGTTTTATGGTAATGATATTATAGTTCCATTGTTGATGTTAACAATTAAAGTGTAAAGTTATTATTAGTTAAATTGCAATGCTATCGTAATATAAAAGTAACGATATGGTTATTTATGGTCTGGTTTTGTAGTTTCATTGTTGATGATAACAATTAAAATGTAAAGTCCTCGTTATTTTAATTGCAATGTTATTGTAATATAGAAAGCAAAGATATGGTGGTGTTATGGTGATGATATGGTAACTTCATTATGATTGATGACCCATAAAATGTAGGGTCCTTGAATCTAAGTGCAATCAATTATTATGATTCAGTAAACGGGGATTGCAGTTAGCTAATTGTACATTATTTAAGGCTGGGTTGGTAACTCATCGTTTAATAGAAGTCAAATGGAGTAATTGGTCTGTAATTAATGTCATTGAATCTCTATAGTGGTTGGTCGATGTCGGAGTCCTTATAACTTGCGTCTTCCATAGAGGTCGTGGTTGCCCTTTGATTTTGTTGTACTTGGTTGTCTTGCATTGTGTGGTCTGCTTGTGTCGGGCGGGATGTAGACACCTCCATGTTCCTCAGAACAATCGCCATCCCTGAGACCTTAAATATTTAAAATCGATGGGAACCTGGGCTCGAGCGTTGCTTATGTTTCTTGGAGGTCCTAACCATTGCAGGGTAGGATGGATGGGTAGTCAGTCTTATTATAGTCAGGCTTTTTATTTTGATGGATGATTGTTGTTCTGCTTGTAGATACTTGATGTGCGTCTTAGGTCGTTATGTTGTGTTGTCATTGTATGTGTCTTGTTCGTTGTCGGGTGGAGACGCGGAGTCAGATGTGTTTATTACCCTTGTACACACGCACACACACAAATTTCCTAAAAAAAATAAATTTTTCACTGGTTATAGGAGGTTGTTGTCATAATGAGGAGGAGAGTTACATATGGTATCAGAGCCGGTTCAACCCGCGACTTGGGATCGCTACGAATTTCGTTGACATAATTTGATTATACTATTGCTGATCAAGTTGATTGTGTGAATGCAGGTAATCATGGTTAGAGGATGCCACAGAGGTAGATGACAGGCTGCTAGGGGAGGGGGCGCGACGCCTCCAGTAGCATCCACGCCTGGGGGGGTCTAACCCCCAGGGAGATGAGCAGGTTCTCGGACAGAAGTAGATAGCAGTTGGCGATGTGGTCGAGATGATGAGATATTTTCAGCGCATGTACGAGGCACTGATCAACCGCTTGGACAGAGATGAGGCCAGGGCACCGACACCTACTGAGGTTCCGCCGCGCACACCGGTTGTTACTGGTATCATTCACCATGAACTCGAGAAGGTTAAATTTCTCGAGTTCTTTGGTTCCCCGGACGACGCAGCCGCCAAGGCATGGTTGGAGAACATGGAGATGTGCTTCACACTTCACAATTATACCTCCAACATGAAGGTCCGCATGGCGGTCTTTCAACTGAAGGGGAGTGCTCTTCTATGGTGGAAGACGCTCCTACCACAGCTGAACATGGTCGTTGAAGACGTGTCATGGGAACTATTCAAGGAATGGTTCTGAGAGAGGTACCTTTCATAGGAATTCATTGAGCATCAGCTCAATGAGTTCAATTCATTACGACAGGGAGGTTGTACGGTGCCCTAGTACGAGGCACGTTTTATGGAGCTGCTTCGGTATGCTCTGCACCTTAACACAGAGAAACTTAAGGTCAACTGGTTCATTTTCGGCCTTAACGGAAGCCTGCCTGCAAAGGTTAGGATTTTGATGCCTCAAACCTTGCATGATGCCATCCTAAAGGCCCTCATAGTAGAGGAGGAGCTTATCAGTGGGGGTCAGACTAGGACTCCAGCGAGACCAGCAGGGAAGGGTTCATCTGGAACACCACAGCACCAGACACCAGTGAGACTTACGTCGGGATATCGTGGCTTCCAGAGGGGATCCACTTTCACTACACCCCAGTGACTGCCGCCTCAGCAGCGGACACCTTATCGGGGACCACAACATCAACAACAAAATCGTCCACAGCAGCAACAGTTAAGGCTTGTTTAGCAGAACAGACCAGGTTTCCAGGTTGGTGAGCCTTCATCTTCTACTTCGGGTACCATGACTACTGGGCTGAAGAAGGGGTGTTGGATGTGTGGGGAGCCACACTACCAGTGCGATTGTCCTGTGGAGAGGACCAGAGCGTCCGGATTAGCCAGACCCACGACCGTGGGAGATATGGGCAAGGCCCATTGGATTCATGCAGCGGTGAATAACTGCCATACAGAGCATCAATCGACTATGCTCAAGACGACAGGTACTTTCGCTGACCATACCCTTAGTGTTTTGATAGATCTTTGTGCTACTGAGAGCTTCATTTCTGGTGCAGTGCTAAAAAGGATTAAGGCAAGGGAAGTCGAACAGGGTGAGTTTAGCTTCGTAGAGATGGCTTCGGGAGCCAAACAAAAGGTTGGAGGAAAGATTACGGGCTGTGCCCTTAATCTGGGAGAGTTTTTCACAAGGGTCAACTTGTACGTCACAATCTTAGGATCTTATGACGTCGTGATTGGTATGGATTGGTTGGAATTGCATGAGGTGATACTCAACTGCAAGACAAAATGATTGAGCTTGGTTGATGATGAAGGACAGAGACGTGTGATTGTAGGACGAAACTAGGGAGTTTCCCTGAGGTTCGTCTCTTCCTTACAGCTATGAAAGAGTATGCGCAAGGGGTGCAGGCTTTATGCGATCCTTTCATTAAACGAGAAGGGACTAGTGGAAGGTATAGAACACCTTCCGGTGGTGAAAGTGTTTGTGGATGTATTTCCAGAGGAGTTACCTGGGATGCCGTCGGAAAGGGAATTGGAGTTTACCATAGACCTGAAACCGGGGACCGAACCGATATCAAGAACGCCTTATCGGATGTCGAACCCCAGAGTTGCAAGAGTTGAAAATGCAACTGAAGGAGTTATTGGACCTGGGACTAATACATCCTAGTGTGTCACCGTGGGGAGCACCTGTCATTTTCATACAAAAGAAGGATGGATCATGGAGGCTTTGCATTGACTACCGTCAACTGAACAAGGCTACGATCAAGAATCAATATCCCTTACCAAGAATTGATGATCTGTTCGATCAAATGAAGGGTACGACGGTGTTCTCCAAGATCGATTTACGATCAGGGTATCACCAGTTACGGATCAAGGAGGATGACATCCCTAAGACTGCCTTTAAGACGAGATTTGGACGTTACGAGTTTACTGTTTTGCCGTTCGGACTGACAAATGCCCCAGGAGTATTTATGAGTTTGATGAACGGGGTGTTCCACGAGTACTTGGACAAGTTTGTCCAAGTATTCATTGACGATATTTTGATCTACTCTCAGACGATGGAGGAGCATGATGAGCACTTGCGCTTGGTACTACAGTGTCTGCGAGAGAAAAAACTGTATGGGAAACTGTACAAATGCTCTTTTTATCAATCGAAGATTCACTACTTAGGGCATGTCATTTCCGACGAAGGCATCACCATGGATCCAACAAATGTTGAGGCTATTATGGAATGGCCTGTGCCAACGAATGTCACAGAAGTGCGTAGCTTTATGGGTTTAGCAGGATACTATCAACGGTTTGTCAAGGGATTTTCGAAGATAGCAAATCCGATCACGGAATTGGAGAAGAAAAAAAGAGGTTTGTTTGGACCGAGAAATGCGCGGAAGCATTTTGGAGGCTTTAAGAGTTGTTGATGACAGCGCTGATACTAAAGGTCCCTGACATGGATGCGAACTTCTTGGTATGCACAGATGCCTCCAAGGAAGGCTTAGGTGGAGTCTTGATGCAAGACGGATGAGTAATTGCTTACATTTCAAGGAAACTGAGAAGGCATGAGGAGAACTACGCGACGCACGATTTGGAGTTATTAGCCATCGTATATGCCTTGAAGGTTTGGAGACACTACCTCGTTGGATGAAATTTTGAACTAAAGATTGATCATTGTGGACTACAACACATTTTTACGCAAAGCGACCTGAACGCGCGACAATGGCATTGGTCGGAATTGCTTGGCGAGTATAACTTTGAGATTACTTACATAAAGGGAACGATGAACTGAGTGGAGGATGCTTTGAGTCGGAGGCCACGCATCTTTTTGGTGTGTCCTCTTCAGACGAATCTACGTGAAAATATTCTAACCTTACAGCGTGATGACGACTGGTACAAGGAGGTCGAGGGATTTATTGGACAAAACACAATGATGGTACCATGATATGAGGGATTTTCATTTGATAGCGATTGGTTATTAAGGTTTAAAAGTCGGATTTACGTATCGCCAAATGACGAGTTGAGGATGTTGATCCTGAGCGAGGCTCATAGAGCAGTTTACATGGCTCACCGGGTAGTCACGAAGATGAGGGCAGATCATAAACCCTTATTCTTCTGGAAGGGAATGAAGGCCGACATTGTCAACTTTGTGGAAAGATGTCTAGAGTGTCAGCAGGTAAAGGCTGAACATAGACACCCAACGAGATTACTTCAACCACATGCCATTCCGGAATCGAAATGGGAGGTCATTTCGATGGATTTTATTGTTGGATTGCCACTGACGGCAAGGAGACATGACTCGATTTTCGTAGTAGTAGACACTCTGACGAAGAGTGATCACTTTATTCCTGTGCATATGACGTATTAGACACCTGACATTGTTAGATTTTTCATCAGTGAGATTGTGAGGCTGCATGGCATGCCTAAGAAGATTATATCCGATCGAGGATTGGTGTTTACTGGATGATTTTGGACAAGTTTCCAAGAGGCCTTGGGAACCCAACCTAAATTTAGTACTGCGTATCACCCGAAGACTGACAGGTAGATAGAATGAACGAACCAAACCTTGGAAGACATGTTGTGCATGTACGTGATGGACCAACAAAAGCGTTGGGAGGAATTCTTGCCACTAGTAGAGCTTGCTTACAACAACATCTACCAGAGCACCATTAAGATGGCGCCTTTTGAGTTTCTTTACGGGCGACCATGTCGGATGCCCTTGAGTTGGGATCGACTTGAGGATAGGGTCCTGGTGGGACCAGAAGCGACCCAATAAATGGAAGAACAAATGAAAACAATAAGACAAAGGATTAAAGAAGTGTAGGATCGACAGAAGAGTTATGCCAATGTGCACCGAGTCGACCGTAGTTATGAGGTCAGCAATCGAGTCTTCTTGCAGGTTAAACCGCATAAGAGTTCGATCAAGTTTGGAAAGAGAGCTAAGATCTCTCCTAGGTTCGTGGGACCTTTCAAGATTATGGAGAGAAAGGGGCCCGTGGCCTATCGACTAGCCTTGCCTGATTCTTTGAGGCGTATGCACAATGTTTTTCATGTATCCGTTTTGAGACATTATATTAGTGATCCTACACATGTGATTGACATGAGTTCCTTGCAGGTATCGGACGAGGGAGCGCTCACGGCTGAGCCGGTGCGCATCTTAGATCACCGCGTTCGACAGTTACAACGTCGAACAGTAGATCAGGTCAAGGTCCAGTGGGACAGTTATAGTCCGCACTCGGCGACCTGGGAGGATGCATATGATATGCGCCAGTAGTTTCCATTTTTGTTTGATAGATAGACCTATGATACTGTGATACATTTTTTTCAGCATTTATACTGAGAAACTTTGGGATGAAGTTTAGACCTAGAGGGGGTGTATGTAACATCTCGCTCTGGCACACTGAGAAAACTTATTCCTTGAGGACACTTGCTCGCAAGTGATCTGGACTTTTATGATATTAAAACATTTATCCTTGATTATGATGCGTTATGATAGATGACATGATGTTTTACTGCTTTGACATAGACAGGTGCTATTGACTCGGTTTTACTGAGTGTGCAGGGTTTTGGACCTTGAGGATGCAGAGGCATCGATGGAACCCCTTGTACTTTGGATTGAGTCAAGGAGTGTGCTATTTGGGTTGATTTATTTATTGTGATATTACATTGATTTGATGATATGATGTGGACATGTTCTCACATGATTGTTGATGATGCAGGCTGACGATAGCTTGCCGAACAGACTCACATATGGAGTAAAGGGGTCACACATGATTACCATAGAGGTTGAGGGAGAGGTGTGGACAACAGCCCTGCCACAACCTACTAGCACTCCTGTTGTGGCTAGAACTGTAGGTTAACGATTACCTAGTTTGAGAGGATCCACGATTCCATGAGGGTAGACTGCGACAGTCGCTCACGATGACTCTAAGGGGCACGCAATAAGGCGGGGGCCTTATTCCTTAGAAGCCCTTAGTCTCCCACAAGTTCACCTGGTGGAGTGTTGACTCCAAGGGTTATTGATGTCTACCAATCAGTCAAGTTGGCGAGTGGCACCCTTGGAGCACGTGGTGCATCCTGAAGGGCACGTCGCGCAAAAGAAACACAAGAGGCGAGTGGCACCCTTGGAGTATGTGGTGCGTCCTGAAGGGCACGTCGCGTTGATAGTGATGAAGGAACAAACCTAGATGGCCCTAAGACTTTTAACGCATTAAGAACTTCTTAAAACGACTTCCCTAAATAATTGTCCCCCAATTCAGAATCTAAGTCCTAAGTCTAAAACTTCTCTAGGGTAAAATTTTGTTTAACCTTAAGAAAAAGGAACCTATAAAAATAAAAATAAAATTTGAACTAAAAACCACTTAAGTGATAGTTTTAGTCTTCATAATTTTGGGGGTAAATGAAGAGAGTAATACTTTAATTAAAATCCGTGGTTTTAAATTGTAAAGAAGAATTAAATTATTTAACTTGTGGAAGTATAAAAAGATTTTAATTAATAATAAAATGAAAGAGTAAATAGCGCAACTGCCATTTTGGCGCTAATAAAAAGGGGAAAGAAGGGGATAATAAAAATTCAGAAACTAACATTATGCTGTCGGAATTGTGGCTTGACTGATTGCTTGTGGAGAGTTGGGATCTTCCAGCTCAGATAGGAGTGGTAGCTCGGCCTTGCGAGGTGAGCTGGGAAGCTAGACGTACTATCTGGATAGTGTGTGGCCCCTTTGCGGCTCGGGGGGATAAGGGGGAATCAGAGTACCCCTAGTTATTGGTTGGGAGGTATCGGTGTAGTCTCAACGGTCGGTGAGCGGGAGAGGCACGGAGCGCGGGACATCGTTCGAGGCGGGCAATAAGGCAAAGGTACGCTCGTTATGTTGTAGAGTAGGATGCATTAGGAACTTATGCTTGATCTGTATGTTGATTATAAGTGGATGAATTCAGCCTCGAGCTTTTCCCATTCGATTGCTTGCCTAAAGTTATTGTGGTCAGTGTTCTGGTCTGATTTTTACTGTTCCTTGGTTGGATCTTTAAGTTTCGTCATTGCTCTTCGCGCTGTATTTTTCTGGATATGGTATATTCGCATTTGTAATTTTCACTGTATAGTTTTACAGTCATTTGACATTCACTGATTTAGTTAAATGCATGGCTATTTTTACAAGGAGGTATTGCAAGTAGTATATTCGTGCAGTAATAATATAATCTTGCTTCTGTGATTTACTTTGATAATGAGAAAGTAATAATATAATCTTGCTTCTGTCATTTACTTTGATAATGAGAAAGTAATAATATAATCTTGCTTCTGTCATTTACTTGATAAAACCTTTATTCAGTCATTTACTTGATATAGCCTTGCTTCTGTCATTTACCTTGATAATGAGAAAAAATTACTGTGGAAAAAAAAGAGACTAAAATAAAGACATTTAATTGCTTGACACGGAGATAGACGCAGGAAAATATGAGAATGTGAATCTCACTGGTGGATGCGAACCTGCAATTGGTTCATTCAGTACCTGTGAGAACCATTCGAAGAGAACGTATCATGAACAAGTCACAGTAGAGGGGCAAAAAAAAAAAGATGGGATTAAACCAGTACGCGCGGCTCCAGCAGATAAACAAATAAATTTAAGCATTTTAGCACTTACACCATCTCTTAATGAGAGGGGCTGCATTTCTTATTTATTGTCATTGCCTTCGGAGCAAGAATCCGTCCCATACACTTACCTCTAATCCTTCTCAACGTGTCTCTCTCTGCAAATTTTGCTTGGGTAAATCGTTGTAGGATACCCACGGTTTCAACGCCATTCACTGCAAAATTTCGATGTGTATTTCGCTGAGTCGTTGGGTGTTTAATTCTCTGCATGTTGGTGTTTAATTCTGTGCATTTTGGGAGGGGGGATATACCCACACGCTTTTGTTTAACTACTCCATTCTATGTATTCCAGTGAAAACATATCTCTGTCAGTTGTGGCAAAGTGGTAACCTATCGCCCTGTAAAATTTCTAATTTAAGAATCTTATTCAACTACCTCAACCCGAGCGTAATTAAGACTATGAAAGGATTTCCTCTGACAACCGTAAGCTACCTCCCCTTAACTTCACCCTTACCTGGCAATAATTTTTTAACCGCTTTTTAGTAGAAAGGTTGCTTGAATTAGGGAAGTTCTGGTTCTCATTGTAATCGTAGAACAACCTCAAGTTTGCAGTCGAATCGGACCCCAGTCACTTGCATTTTTGGAACGCCTTGGAATTAATCGCTTGCAGATTTATCGAATCCTATTTGTCGATGATCAACTAAGGAATTGGTCGACGCCTGTAGTTACAACCTGTGTTATATACCTTGCTCCCAAAAGGCAATTTTAACTAGATATCTTTATATGGTAATTTTATATATTTATAGGAATTATTATTATTAGTAGTGAAACTGTTAGTAATATAATTTATATCCTAGCAATTTTTAATTAGATATCTTTAAATGAAATTTTATATCCTTATATAAATTATTATTATTAGTAACGAAACTGTTAGTAATATTATTTTATATCCTGGAATTTTAATTAGATATCTTTAAATGGTAATGAAACTGTTAAGTTTTGATTAGTATAGTTAGAGTCATAAGGTGTTTTCTCTATTATTATTACTGGACTGAGAATTTTGGGCAAGGATTGTTGAGATGTACATAAATCTCTTCTTGGGACATTGTGATATACCTACATGATTATTAGCTATCAACTTGAAAGCAAACACTCATAGAAACCATTAATATTTAAGGCAAGATGAATTAAACAGTATCTCGATGCCCTATTTGTAATTTAAAATGGTTCCATGAGTTGGTTTAAAGACCAATTTAGATTTTACTATAATGTCATTATGTACCTTAGACATGCAAGGTTGGGCTTGCTTTGGAGGTCAGAATAGACTGAGTTAATTGCCTTACTGGTTGTTTAGTTGTCATTGTCTTGTAAGGAGATTCTTTTTATTGCAAAGTGATGGCAATTTAAAATGTAACGGGTTGTCGTTTTATGGTAATGATATTATAGTTCCATTGTTGATGTTAACAATTAAAGTGTAAAGTTATTATTAGTTAAATTGCAATGCTATCGTAATATAAAAGTAACGATATGGTTATGTATGGTCTGGTTTTGTAGTTTCATTGTTGATGATAACAATTAAAATGTAAAGTCCTCGTTATTTTAATTGCAATGTTATTGTAATCTAGAAAGCAAAGATATGGTGGTGTTATGGTGATGATATGGTAATTTCATTATGATTGATGACCCATAAAATGTAGGGTCCTTGAATCTAAGTGCAATCAATTATTATGACTAGGTAAATGGGGATTGCAGTTAACTAATTGTACATTATTTAAGGCTGGGTTGGTAACTCGTCATTTAATAGAAGTCAAATGGAGTAATTGGTCTGTAATTAATGTCATTGATTCTCTATAGTGGTTGGTTGATGTCGGAGTCCTTCTAACTTGCGTCTTCCATAGAGGTCGTGGTTACCCTTTGATTTTGTTGTACTTGGTTGTCTTGCATTGCGTGGTCTACTTGTGTCGGGCGGGATGTAGACACCTCCATGTTCCTCAGAACAGTCGCCAGCCCTGAGACCTTAAATGTTTAAAATTGATGGGAACCTGGGCTTGAGCGTTTCTTATGTGTCTTGGAGGTCCTAACCATTGCAGGCTAGGATGGATGGGTAGTCAGTCTTATTATAGTCAGACTTTTTATTTTGACGGATGATTGTTGTTCTGCTTGCAGATACTTGATGTGCGTCTTAGGTCATCATGTTTTGTTGTCATTGTATGTGTCTTGTTCATCTTTGGGTGGCGACGTGGAGTCGGATGTGTTTATTACCCTTGTACACACGCGCACACACACATTTCCTAAAAAAAAAAAATTTGCATTGGTTATAAGAGGTTGTTGTCGTAACGAGGAGGAGTGTTACACATAGCCTTGTGATGTTTCAATTGCGACATGGACAACAAGTAAAAAATACATTTCCAATTAATAATCCTCATATAATACTTACTAAATATATATTTCAAAAATTAAACAAACCAAATACATTGAAAAATTAGGAAAAAACTAGGAAATTGTGGGTAATAAATTTAACTTGCTTGTTTATCTTTTAAACCAAAGGCTAAATCAACTTCCCTTGATGTAAGATCAGGAAATCGATCTCGATGACGATGCACTATTTTAATCATCTTACTCACCCCTTCCCATGATAACTTACTGAAGTATTCTTTAGTATATTCTATCCAATGCTCCATCCAATCAAGGTTGTTTGCAATGTATAAATGTAAAGCATCCCTCTCGAGAAACTATATGATAGCATAACAATTTAATAACCTTAATTAGATATTGTTAATAAAGGAATAATTTAATAAATGTGTAATATATTAAATCTACGTCAACATCTAATAATTACCTTTCACAATTCTCATTTTACCTTTCCCCAATAGGACCTCCCCTTCAAATTTGTTGATGGAGTCGAGATTCCAAATGTGAGGCACATTCATATTTTTTGCTAATTTAGGTAGATATTGACTAATATACACCATGCATTGATATACCATATATCCCTCAACCATAGAACCCTCCGGACGTGATCTTTGTCTAACAAAAGCCTTCAGTGACTTCAACTGCCTCTCCACCATCCACATCGACCTTGTGTGTACTGGTCCACATAATTCAATCTCCTCAACTTGGTGTATGAGGTAGTGTTCTTGTGCATTGAAAAATGTTGGAGGTAGTTACTGTTGCATTTGACACATTAGTCAGGGAATTTATCTCTTCCAACACCTTATATATTCTTTATGGATTTGTTTTGATGATAGCCACCTACAAATGTCAATGCAATAAAATAATATCAAGGCATACATAAATTTGCAGATAAAAGATAATATGTCAATAAGTTCCACTACAGATCACATAATAAGTAAATTTTCCTTATAAAACAATACTTATCTCATGTATTTTCCAAGTACATAAATAATTTGTTTTATGTTGTTCTCAAAGTCGTCTGGGAGAGATAAAGGTAGAACATACTGTAACAAAAAAAAAAAAATTATTATTTGTTTCCAAAAAATGCGTACCAATAAGGAAATATATTATAGCCTATTAATTACCTTAATGAATGTATGACAGTCATGTGTTTTAACCCCAACAAAATCACCTTTTTTCGTTAAGATATTTTGTATGTTCGACGAAAACCCCGTTAGAAACCTAATTTTTCGAATGACCTCTTTTACAATATTTCTCTGTTGCTCCATCAATAACCAAGGAAGACTAGTATTTTTTTCACAACCATTTCCATTAGAATTAATAATAACACTTTGAAATGCGTGATTAGCTTCTTGGATGCCACAACAAATCTTTCCAATTCTCTCTTTGTCAGTCCTTGCATCTAATATTCGCCTTAACAATTCTGTTATGTTCTTCCCGATATGCATTGTATAGAACAAATGAACTATGAGTAGGAAATCTACTAAATTGCATCAGGTGACTTTTAATTCCTCGTGGAAGCCCATTCATTCCTTAACGACATTCATGAAACATCAACAAATTGAAATTAACACTAATTAATGGGACAAAATGAATGTAATACTATTGAAATTAACCAACGATTTATATAATATGTCATACATAAATAATTTGCGTACCTTGACGATTTCTAATATATTCCAACTTCCATAGGCGAGGTGTCATTCTTCATGGTTTTTTTCCATTTTCTTCTTTACCATTGAAATTTTCTTTGTCTGTAGTTCGATAACTATGGTTCTTATGCAGAAAGTGCCTATACTCATCAAAAAATTCCTTTCCTGAACTCCTTGAACGATGAGATTTTATCCTCGAACCACAATCTGGGCATGAAAATTTACCCTTTATTTGAAGACCTACAAGATATATGAATTAATGTAGCATGAAATTAGAGTTACAATTTAAAATAATGCATGATTTTTTCAATAAATATAAATAATATTAAATCACAAAATAAAGTAACAATATACCACAAAAATGTGTTAACCCAGGAGCATCATGAATTATCCATGATAGTATTCCATGGAATTGAAATCGTTTTTTCTCTATTGGTCTAGAGATGTCATACATAGTGACGCCAACCCATAACTTCAACAACTCGTCCATAAGAGGCTCAATATATGGGTGAAATCATGAAGGTGGGTTACACTTTTGCTTGTTTTATGACAAAAAAAACTGTATTTTCACAAGTTATTCAACTTCCGACATATAAAAGTATTTTTTTTATTTAGAATTTCACTTTACAGTAAAAACAAAA
>ML791905.1:555874-572402 GCA_009831015.1 Picea engelmannii
GGCACCGTTAAATTTGACGTGAAAATTTTCGGCCGAATAATATTTCGGCCGAAAGTAATATTTGTTCGGCCGAAAAATTGCCGCTAGAAATTTTGGAGACCCAATTGTCACGAAAGTGTTACCCAGCTTCATGATTTTACCCATATACGTTCATATATTTAACCTGGTACCTACCTAATTGGTTCAACATACTGCATGATTAATTATACTTATCTAGATGTCGTTATATATAAAATAAAAAATTTCCATGCACCAAACAAAGAAATGAAATATTTTTTCATACTTTAAAGAAAATAAAAGACAATTAAATACTTGGAACGATCATTGCCAACATTGTGTGCTCTCTCTTGATTGACATCCAAATAGGAAGGTTATTGTTCATAACAAAAACATGCCACACTAAGTAAGTACGTAGAACGAAGCTCTCCAAATGGATTGACACCATCAGCTGCCAACGAAAGTCTAACATTACGACGTTCTTCTTTAAAAATTGGCCAGTTTTCTTCGATGTAGTTCAATGCAGAAACATCTACAGGAATTCGAAGAACATCATCTCGATTTCTGTTGTTTGCATGGAAATCCATAAACTGTACTATACTTTGGCACCTGAACAACCGCTGGAAACGTGGAATTATCAAAATATAACGAAGAACTTTGTGAGGCACCTTCTTTGATGCTTTATCGGTTCAATATCTATTTATTTGACATTGTGGGCATTCATTTTATAATGCATATTGTCTATAATATATTATATGATCATTAGGACATGCATCAATAGCCTTATAGTCCATTCCAATTTCTTTCATAATCACGGATGTTTCTCAATATGTGCATGGAAAATTATTTGACGTCAGTAATAGAACGTCACCTAACAATCTACAAAATTCTAAACAGTAAGTCAATGTAAACAATATTAATCATCAATATCTCATCGAATATACTAATTTACAAATTAGAAAACAATAGAAATATAGGAAAAAATTGAACCTTTTAAGTATTTCTGAACATGCAGGCATAAATAATTAACAAATTAAATACCTTAGTATTTGTGTGAGACATGTGTTTGATAAACCATCCAAAACCTTCAGGTTCACCAACAACACTATAGAAGATAAAATATTTTTTGTTGAGCCTTCATAAAGAGGTTGACATGACTTCTCGAGTAGAGGATCAACATCATGACTATCATCCTGGTTGTCCTCATCCATTGGAGAAAATGTGTCTTGGATCAATCTATGTATCTCATCTTCCTGATTTGAATCAGTAACATTATCTCCATCCATATCATCATTAATAACTTGATCAACAACTTCAATATTATGACCTCGAAGTTCATCACCCTGTAAAGGAGTATTTTGTCTAGTACTTGGAAAATAACTCGCTCGAGGTCGACATTTTTGGGGCATCGTCTATATATTTAAAAACAACGTAGAAAAGTTAGTGTGTATAGAAAATATAAAAATCTCGATAAGAAATATTACTAAAATTCATGACATACTGATTATTACAGAGAATACATTAAATAATGAATCCTCTTACCAAGGGACGATATTCATAACCCCCTTCAGCGTGCCCCTTCTCCCTACAATGTCTTTGAGTTTTTGTTATTAAAAGTCTTCTTTTTTGCAAGCCTCTACAATCATAGAAAGGGAAATAACATTTTCCATCACCCCTCACCTCTAATTCCGCTCTTAACTGAGCAAGCTTCCTGTCATTTTTGTTCATAGTGACAAATCCTTGTCCTGACAAATAATTGTCTTACCTACACCATACCAGACAATAAGTTGTCAAATTTTTAGATTTTATCTACTCCTTTCAATTATGATATGTTTATTTACAATGACATACAATCCTCACAATTATTTCTTCTAAGACATCTTGACATGCTTCCTTTTTTATTATCGATTAACTATTAAGGTATATATGCTTCAATTTGTACTATAGAGTAGTGTGTACTGAATATCCATGGAAAATAATTACACACCATTTAACGAAAGTGGTCAAAATTTCTCAAACTTGAATCACTCAACACCATCAACTAGCCTCTAAGTTGTTTTGTAGACAAAATGTCAATCTTTGAAATTCACCACTAAAACAAGAGTGCCAACCACTTGTCATCAACAATTGGGTTGGGTTGGTTTAAATTATGACGTGTTGATTTGCATCTACATACAATGGTCACAATTTTATGCTACTTACAGTGGTCACAATTTTATTTTCTAAGACACTTTGGCATGTTCTCATTTTTCATTGTCTGACTAGTAGATTTCATCATGCTATCGTATATTTCGTTATGAATTTTTTATATTTTAGATATCGATCCTTATTAATAGTGTATAAACAAGTTACATCAACTACAAACTAAAGTTAATCACTAAATATAGAATTGTGTGTGATTATAAAAAATCGAGAGAAACAACATCACATATAAGAAAAGGGTATGTGGATTTTATTGAAAAAGTTGAAACAAATATACTTTATTTATATTGGAAGACTAAGGTATATAATCATAAGTTCATTTCTTAAAGGTGCTTAGTCATAAGCCAAGAAAGTTAAAGGTGGCTAACCATAAGCTAAGATGGTTGAAGGTGGTTAGTTAAAAGTGATTTTTGTGTGCCTAATCACAACATAGATAACATCTTTATACTAAGGTCATATGTGTACAAATTGTTTCTTTATATAATAACAACATATATACCTAACATAAGTTTAGGGTTAGTGTTTATGTATCTTATTGTTATAAACATGAGTTTCCTCCCTATCTTATATATACCATAAATTATCATTTATCAATATAACAATCAACTTCAAGATTTTATTAATGGAAATTTCTTCCTTCATTTAATTGAATTAGTAAGTGCTAACCAACCATTAGGTGTGAAAGTATCCCAACCATTATTGTCATTGTTATATTATTTTCAATTTATGCATGTGTGATCCCATTTCAGTACTAGGGATGTAACAAGTGGTATCAAAGCTTCAATCAAGCTTTGTTGGTGTTTTTTTGTTAGTTCTTCAAAATAAAAGAGAGAAGAAAATGACAATCAATTACTATCATTTCATCGATCAGGGTTGAGTTTCAAGAGAAATTGCATATCTTTATCAATTAAAAGAGATATACCTTATAGCTACAATTGAAGGGAAAAGGGCATGTGGATTCCATAAACCTAGAATATTATAGAATCCACATACTCTTTTCCATAGAATATACGAACTAGATCCAAAAACCAAAGACAAGAAATATGGTACTACACATATAATATATTATAAAGGAAAAAACAATCTACATGGAATTTGGACATTTGAAGAAAAATTTACAAATTAAATGAGTATATCAATAAAAAATAACATACTAACCTTGCAAGTTCAAAATCCTAGCTATGTAGATCGAGAATTGGATTTGGTCAACTGGTGGGTGACGGAAAAAATAAATAGCTCAAACAAAATCCAAGAACAGTGTCGCAACTATAACAATTGTGTCACAAAGTCTCCTAAAGTCAGGTATATATAGATCAAATAGTAAACTAGCCTTTAACACTGACCAATGAGATAGGCAAAATGTTCGTCGTTATTGCCACGAAATTTCGTCGCTATTGCCATGAAAATCCCGACCAAGTTAACATCACCTATTCATGGATATTGTGCCGAAATTTCATGGAAATATTGACGAAAATCCCGCCCTGTTTAAAAAAAAAGATGAAACTAATGAAAATGTGGAAACATTTCGTGGAATAATCCGCCTATATGTAGTAGTGATCGATGTAGCATTCACCGCAGGAGCATTCTATTTTGTAAATTCCTTTGCCTTTGTGAGGGTAAAGTTTGTATTTAACGGATCTCATCATTTGTTTGATGGTTTCATGTGGTTTGAAGGAGGTCTTGATATCTTTTTTTCTAAGGAATTTCACAATCTTATCGGTTACTCCTTAGATGTAAGGAAAGTAGGCATTTCTATTGGGGTTCTGGTTTTCTGGGGAGTTAGGGTTTTTGCTCGTTTTCTAGGGCTTTATTTATTGCGTTTGTAATTTCTTTATGTTTATAACCTATGTTTTTAAAGACATTTGAGAGGTGATATTTTTCTTGTTTTAGGTGTGTTTCACCTGAAATTCTTATGGCTCTTGTGGCTAAAGTTTTTAGGACACCTAGTTTCTGGTTGCGGTGGTGATGGGATTTTGTGTGGAGATAGTTTTCTGTGTGGGTCTTCTTTCTATAGACCGCATGTCCTAAATTCCCATCGCTTTTTCGATTGATTATAATGTCAATAAAGGGAATACTACCATTTTATTTGAGTTCCATAGTGAATTTTATTTCTTCTGAAATGTTGTTTAGGTGTTGAAATAAATTTTGTATTTGATATTATTTTCGGGATTAATCAAGAAAATAATATCAAATATCTTGCACTGCGAAGCCCCTATATGCATAAATTTTGTAATTCATCTTTCCCATGGGGCCATAGTACATTGGTGTCATCAACAGATCTCTTCCACCTTGATGGTTTCAGGGGAAAGGAGTCTAGGGATTTATTTTCAAGGTTTTCCATGAAAATATTGGCAGCAATGGGGGATAGTGGGGATCCCATTGCTACGCTTCTATTCTGTTCATAGAATTCTCTTTGGTAGTTGAAGAACGTAGAACAAAGACAAACTTCAGCTAGTTTAACTATTTGTGGATCAATTACTTCTTTTATAATCTCGATAGCTTCATCTAGGGGGATTTTAGTGAAAAGGGAGACTACATCAATGCTTATGAGGGTGTCTTGTGGTTTTAGTTTTTCATTTTTAATGATTTTAATAAAATCATTGGAGTCTTTAATGAAAGAGTCGGTGTGGCCTACTAAGGGGCTAAGAATTTTGGTGATGTGTTTGGCTAGTTCATAGGTTGGTGAGCCTATGGCGTACTATGGGTCTAAGAGCGATCTCTTTTTTATGTATTTTTGGTAAACCATATATTATGGGAGTGATCTCGTTATTGGGGGTTAAATGCTTTTTGGTTCTTTCATCAATGTTGGAGTTATTGATGGCTTTCGTCACTTGTCTTATAATCTTCTTGATAGGGTTGTTGGGAATTTTTCTGTAGCTATCGCTTTTGGATAGGTGTTCAATCATTTTATTCTTGTAGTCATTGTGGTTCATAAGAATTGTGGCACCTCCTTTATCCACCTTGATGATAACTAGGTTCTCGTTGTTCTTGAGATTCTTTAAAGATGCAGATTCTTCTTTGCTTATGTTTCTTTTGGGAGGTCTCTCCTTGCATAGTATGATTGAACAATATTGTCTTATTGTATATTTTTCCTTATCCATAAAGTTCTGGATGTTGTCTTCTACACAAAAAATAATATTTTCAATTGGGATAGAGGTAGGGGAGAGTGCGAAGTTAAGGCCTCTCTCTAAAACGCTAATCTCAGCTTCATCTAATACATGCGAGGAGAGGTTTATGATATTCTTCGCGCTAGTGTATTCCTTATCATTTTTGTTGTATTCATTATCAGTTGTGTTACTATGTAATCGTTCAAGTTTCGATTATGTCTGGTGCTGGCATGTTCACATTCTTTATCAGAATTGATGACAATTGTTTTGTATTCTTTATTAGTTGCGTTGCTACGTAATCATTTAGGTTCCAAGTTCTGTCTAGTGTGGGCCTATTTTCATTCTTTATCAAAATTGATGGCAGTTTCTAAGGAGTCAATCTTCTTTGTTGCGCAGGTTTATTCGCCTCACTTAGTGTCATCGTCCCACTGTGGTCTCTCCAAACACACCTGAAAACACTCCTCATCACATAAATCTCATCAATCAGATCAAAAGTAATTTACTTGTTGTTGCTCATTAGGTTGAATACATTAACTTGTTTAAAGTAGGTTATGATTTTCTTCTTTAGAAATAATTCATCGATCCATTGTTGAATCTGCTTAGGGTAAATAGTTCAATCTCATTAATAGGATTTGCTAATTGATAAAAGTGAAAGAGTCATTTCTTAAAGTAGATTGATCCTTAGAAAGACCATCCCCTTAGTTAGAAAATAATTCCATTATATTTTATTCCTTGGCTCATACAATGCCACAAATATTATTTTACTTACCCCGTGTTGACAATTTAATTGAGGGATTTAGTGCATATAGAATACCCATCATTTTTGGCATCGTTGTCGGGGAGTTGTCTTAAGGTAGGAAATAGTTAGGGAGTAGATAATTTCTAAACCTTATAATTAGTTTGGTGTTGGGGGGAATTTAATACGAGAGGTAAGAACCTGTGCATCTATTATAGCAGGTTCCCCCAAACACAATGGTAGTTTTTCTTTTTATTTTCTTTCATGAACAAACCTAGGGACCCAAAGGGAAGATACATTAAAACCAAACCAAACCTTTCGACCAAGGTTCCTTCTAACCTTTTTGGAGGAAGGAAAAATCCACCCATAAACTCCTCATACCGATACCAGAAAGTACGAATTAGCTCAACCCAAAGAGATAAAGTAGTCTCTGAAGAGACAAAAACAGGGAGCACTATAGAGTAGAAAATTGAAGCATCAATAATAGTGGGACACGAGGCAAGACTACTAGAGCCTTCCATAGAACCAACCAACATAACCTTTGTTTTTTCACCACCATCAGGTGACATATCCCATAAACCATTTATCGAAATCTATGAAATGTGTAGGAATTACTCGAGGAGTAGAGTTAAAACAGGGAAGAGTGTTCGTGATCCTTATAGTAGAAACCTAAAAGAAGTTAGTTCAGGTGGTATCACAAGGATAGAGATAGGGAACCTTTTAGAGAACTTTAAAACTAATATCTTAAGTACAATAGGTTCCCATTTGGACACCCTAAAGATTAAAAATAAATAAGAGGAGGAAAATGCAACAATGAGCATATGTTTCCCAAGACGCAGGAGGAAGAATTCCTTAAGGGAATTTCCATAAGTTAATATTTCAGTTTGTGGCTTTTAAATTGAAGACCAGTCAACTAAAATGTTCCCATACTTTGTCGGTTTGTTATCCATTTACAGAAGCGGGGATCCTAGGGAGTTCTCTTATGCACCTAGGAGGCCATGGCAGCCTAGGAATCAACCTACATACCTGGATCTACAGCCTCAAGTTCCACCCTATTATCAACAAACACAATAGTGGAACTCACCGAGTTGGAAAAACTCATATACATAGTATCACCATCCTTGGCTTCAAGGATGGAGAGGAGGGAATAACCAAGGAAATCCTCAAGCTCCATGTGTCCCTATGCCCACTCATCCTTACCCCCAGTTTCCACCAAACATCCCACAGCTTTTGCCAGGTTTTGTTCCCCCAACTTTACCTCCTATTCCACAACAACCACAACAATACCAGAATGCAAGCTCCCCAAGACCAACATTATTACCTTCACAACCAGTGACCAACCCCAATAACAAACCCACTCAACCTCTTCACAATGTTGAGATGCAAGCCTTTCTGATGTATGTTATTTCTCTTGTTCCATTGCATGAGATTCAACTAAGTCCGGGAAAAGTTCTAGACAGGAAGAGGCCTTCAATAGTCATCCAGGAAGAAGAAGAGGAGGAAACCCCCAAACAACCCACATATGACACTAAGTGGGACGATGTTATCATTCCTAAAGACCAAGAACCCAAGCTTCCACAAAATGAACCTTCACAAATTACAAAGGCCCCTCCTTATCCAAAAACATTAGTGATTGAGAAACCTACCACTCAACCGAAATTTGACATCTTAAATGAATTGAATAATATCTGTGTCAAAATTCCCTTGCTACAATCCATAAAGGACATTCCAATTTATAGTAAGGTTGTCAAATAATTGTGTATTAAGAAGTCAGGAAGGAAGCAAAAGAATCCTCCAACAATACATTTTATAGGAGAACTCTATGAGTACATATCAGAGCAACCTAGGGTCGCAAAATATGGGAAACCAGGGAACCCCGTAGTGACCATAAACATTAATGAGGTTCCCATTGGAAACACTCTCATAGACCTAGGGGAAACCATCAATGTTATGAATGATACTAACTTGGAGGAATTATAGTTAAAACCTTTTCTTAGACCTACCATAACTATTTTGGAATTAGCAGATAAGACAAAGGTTATACCTGAAGGAATCTTCGATGATATCATAGTTACATTAGCCTCATGGGAGTACCCAATATAATTTCTTGTCATTCATTCAAAGGATCCTACCAAAGGGCATCCTGTTATCTTTGGAAGACCTTGGTTGGCCATAGCCAATGCATTTATTGGCCGTAGAGAATGAGAAATGACCATCTCAAATGGACTCTCTATACAAAAGCTCACCATATACCCACCAAATCAAACTATCATGGAAAATATATCGTGGCTTGAATGTCCATACGAGAATGAGGACTGGGAATAACCCATTTTTCCAAGTGATCATTCCTGGGCACTTCAGGAACAAACAACGAAAAATGTGCTAAACCAATTTATTTTTGCTATGACGTGTGTTGATTTTCCACAACCATTTCCCTAATTTGAGTACATGTTTAGGGAAGAATTTAAGGAACAGTTGAACCCATCAATTTTGTCTTCGACATATTTTATATTTGAGATAGATGAGTTTGTCACATCTTATTCCATGCCCTATGAGATTAGTCTAGGGAAATTTTTGCATATAAATTCCGGACTAGATGTAGAACAACAAAAGCAGTTAGTAAATGTCCTTAAAGAGAAATCAGTAGCATTCTCCTAGTAATACACTAACATGAAGGGTATACACCCTGGCACATGCATTCATCACATATATACCGAGGGGGAAATGACACCTATTAGGCAACCCCGGAGAAGGATGAACCCAACACTCAAGGATATAATAAAAGAGGAGATACAAAAGTTATTAAATGTCAGATTTATTTATCCCATCTTCGATAGTAAATGGGTATCCCTGCTTGTAGTGGTTCCAAAGAAAGTAATGGGGAAATGGAGAATTTGTGTTGATTTTCGAGATCTTAATAAGGCCACTCTGAAGGATTATTTTCCTCTTCCTTTCATTGACCAAGTTTTGGATACCCTGTTAGGAAAGAAATACTTCTCCTTTTTATATGGATATAGCAGGTACAACCAAATTCTCATAGCACCCGAGGATCAGTACAAGACTACCTTCAGTTTTCCTTGGGGCACCTATGCCTATAGGGTATTACCATTTGGGTTGTGTAATGCTCCTGCCACATTTCAACGAGAAGTACTAAGGATATTTCTTGATCTTATTCATGATTGTGTGGAGGTATACATGGAAAAATTTACAGTATATGGAAATACTTACTAGGAAGCCCTAGATAATTTTGAAAAATTCCTTATCAGATGTCAAGAAATGAACCTATCCTTGAGTCATGAAAAATGTAAAATGTTGTTGATTGAAAGAGTGGTATTAGGACATCACGTTTCATCTGAAGGGATTAAAGTCAATCCTTATAATATTGAGGTAATCATCAGACTTCCACCCCCCAAGAATAAAAAATAGATGATAATATTTCTTGTACATGCCCGATACTACTGACGATTTATTGAAAATTTCACAAATATTGTTGCACCCATGTTTTGATTGTTAATAAAAGATGTTGATTTTATTTGGACTGAGCAGTCTCAAACGACCTTTGAAAATATGAAAGCTAAGTTATCTGTGACATAGTTCTTAAGGGGGGAATTTGCGTTCTTCCATTTTACATATCCATTGATGCCTCTAATATTGCAATAGGAGGAGTATTAGAACAGAAAGAATACCATCAATCATATGCCATTTATTTTGTGAGAAAGAACTTGTCCCCTGCTGAGTTAAACTATACAGTTACTGAAAAGGAATTCTTGGCAGTGGTCCATTCCATCAATAAGTTTCTACACTACATCAAAGGTTACAAAGTATTTTTATATACAGATCACTCTTCCATTATATTTCTTATGAATAAACCCATTACCAATGGTTGACTGACTAGGTTTCTCCTCTTATTACAAGAGTTCAATATCACCATCCTTGACCGACCTGGAAAGGATAATTTGGTATATGATTTTCTTTCATGCATAAAACATGAGGGTGATGATAGTTTCCCAGATGAGCCTATTTTTTCCCTCTATGTAAATACCCCATGGTTTCCTGGCATGGAACATTATTTGGCCACTAGGAAGTTACCATCTCATTTGTCACCTCATGAAAAGCATATAATTATCACGCAAAGTGATAACTACTCTTGGGTAGGCCATGAACTTTTTTGTACTGGTCCAGACTTGATTATTCGTAGATGTGTCCGAGAAGATGAGATACCATAAATCCTATGAAGTTGTTATGATGGACCATGTGGTGGCCATTTTTTCCAAAAATGTACAACATATAAGGTGTTATATTCAGGTTACTATTGGCCTAGCATTTGTAAGGATGTTGCCAAATATGTGAGGAGTTGTGATAACTGTCAAAGGATAGGAAGACCCATGTCATCTGATGAAATTCCCTTGCATGCCCAAGTTATGATAGAACCTTTCGAGAAATGGGCTCTTGACTTTGTAGGATGAATTTCACCCATGTCTCGTAAGAAAAATTATATTTTCGTTTGTACAGATTATGTCACCAAGTGGGTAGAAGAAAAATCCCTATTCAGGGCTACCGAAAAATCTGTTGTTGAATTCATTTATGAAGACATCTTTACCCACTTTGGTGTTCCTCGTGAAATTGTTATAGACCAAGGCACTCAATTCACTTCCAAGATGATGAGAGAATTAACAGAGAAATATGGGATCTAGCACTGCATTCTTCTCCATATCACCCACAAGCTAATGGTCAGGTAGAGTCCACAAACAAATTTATGGAAGCTATCTTAACCAATACTATTCAATTACACCATCGGGATTGGGTTGATAGTCTTCTAGAAGCTTTGTGGGCATATCAAACCACCTGGAGTAACACCACTCGACATACCCCTTATGAGTTAGTGTATGGAAAAAAAGTACTTCTACCAACAAAATTCCAAGTAAGGACTTTCTGTATTGCCATAGAATTGGGATTAAACTTAGATGAGGCTTAGAAACAATGAGCCCTACAATTAAACAAGTTGTATGAGATTAGGCAAGATGCTATCCAACGGACAATATTATTTCAAAACAAGAGGAGCAAGTGGCATGAAAATTTTATTAAGAAGAAGCATTTCCAACTGGTGATTCTTCTTTGTTGTTTGACTCCTGATATAAAACTTTCAAAGGCAAACATAGTACTCAGTGGTTGGGTCCTTATCAGGTAGTCACCGTGTATGACAATGGGGCTGTTAAGATCAAAACAATTGACGATGGACAAGTATCCTTCGTAGTAAATGGACACTGAATCAAACTTTATCACATAACCATTTCCAAATAAGATTTTCTACAGGTCATGTCAACTGAAAAGGCATTGGCCTTATTAGACGGGGAAATTTCCCCATGTTCTTGAGACTTTTTCTGAATTTTCGACTGTACATATGTAAATAATTTGAAGTATGTTGATATACAATTCTAGAGATTTATGCAGGTATTTATTTCACCAAGCGTAGACAATTTGAAGGAGACATAAAGGGAAGTATTTTCCTTAAAAAATATTGCTATATTTGAGCCTTGTTGTCTGCTAAGCATCAATTGAATAATAACTTTCGGTAATTAGCCACATTTTGTTTGCAAAATATTTCCATCTTATTTTTATCAAGGCATCTTTAATGGTAGTTGCTCTTAAACCTCTACCACTAGAGGATATAAGGAAGTGATACCTTGACTATCAAAATTAGAGGTTACTCGTACAGGCTCCACAAGAACCATGAGTAAGTGAGTAAAGTATATTTATTAAAGAGTAACAAGGAGGTCTGATTAGCGGTTAGCCATGGAAACATCACAATAACTTAAAAAAAGAAGAAAGTGAGTTGAGCCTAAAGATACCTTTCTGTTCTTTCCCAATGGTGCCATCCACTACACATTAAAAATGTTTGATTATACAATATCTTTAGATAGGATACGTATTCTTAAGTACCCCTTACATCAGGACAATCTCTAAGGAATACATAAAGGAGAGTCATCCTCTAACATAAATACCATACCAATCTAAAAAAGAAAAGAAAAAAAGAAAAAATTCAGAGATGTCTCCCCATATTCATGCACAAAGCAATCTTTATATTAAAATTTTAAAAGATGGTGGACCAGTATTTGGGGGTGTAAGAGGCTAACCCGTTGGGATACTGAATAGGTCTACTGGCAGTGGGTACCGGTCTGTGGTATGACTAGGTAAACTCGTCGGAGTACTGAACAGGCTTGTTGGAAGTGACACATTCTACCCAGTGAGGATGATAATCTGACAAAAAAAATAATAAATAAAATTCCTAAATCTTAAACTTTTCCTGATGTATGACATTACTTGTAGACAAAGCTGACAAGAAGTATGTATGGTTAAGATAAGGTTAATGAACTCCATAAATATTCCATTGGGAACTAACTTTAAGACTATCTTAAGACTCTCTCACCTACCTCTTCTTAACTATATGTAGGATGTCTTATTCTATAGGTGGGGCCATATTCTAACCATCTCCTCAGACTGATATGTGAGGTTTATCTCTACACTTAAAAATTTGTAAATCTTAGGCTATTGGGAGAATTGATTAGTTCCCTACATTTTTTATTGTGAGGTGTCACAATACTTAGGAGTGGGGGAGGGGTTTCATGAGCTGACAAATGACAAAACTGCCTATCGATAATCCATGAGAAGAAGAAGTAGAATCTTTGTAAAAAATTTGTATATTGTTTTCATGATATTGGCTATTATATCAACAATTTTTTTTTTGAAATGTTAAATTCACTCTGTGTTATAATCCAGCTGTACATTTCTTCCACAGGCTGCTTAACTAGTTCTTTTTGTCAATTACAGACTGTTGAAAAAACTCACTACATATTTGTGTTACATTCCTTGAGACAAAGGAACATACTTTTTATAATATACAAGAACGATGAAAAGGAAATTAACATTGGATCACTCTTATCCTGTCTCTTCTCTTATTCACCATGACTGTCAGAAGTGCCCAAGCTAAGTTCTATGGGTAAACATCCATTACAATATGAACAAATTCCATTTTTCACAAGAGTACCATATGGAGTGCCATTTGGAAGACCATATGGGGTTCCATATGGATGAATGGATGACATGCCATATGAAGGATCAGATGAAGTTTGCACACACTGTAAGTGACCATGATTGCAAGTAAAACATGGATCGTTTGAATTGATCTTCTTGTTCATTGGTAAGATGAGATGGATTACATGGCATATTGTTCAAATTTACATTTGGCAATTAAATTATATGATTTCTAATGTATTTTTATGATCAAATGTCCAAGTTGAAGACTTGGACATTGATATAATTCTCACATGATTACAATTTCCTCCAAAGGACACCCTTCGAAATTCAAATTCGATGCAGTGATAGTCACACATGGAAATCATGTGTGATTAATTCGACCACAAATTCAATCGTTTCCACCTTGAGCGCATTAAAAATCGGAGGGTTAGCTCCAATTTCCATTTCAATCATGCATGCTTGTTGTGTCATGCTCATCCTCTACCTAATTCCTCCCCTCTACTCATCCTTCGCCTTGTAACCATGCCTAAATTCTATGATCCTTCCTCCTATGCCAAGCTCCTATCCATTCCCGAATTCCCAAAGTGTAGGGAGATTTTCCTTCACGCAGGGTGGGGACCATTCTTGGCCTATCTGCAGGGCCACGATGATGGGGTTTCAATGCAATTCACCCTTGGGTTCAATGGGAGGATGGTGCATGTAGGGTCTATGAGGAATCAATTTCCTTAGCCATGAAACTGCCAAGGGTTGGAGATCACTAATTCAAGCACCACCAATTTCCACGACCAAGCTACAATAGAGTTTTTAAGCCTAAGTTTCAAAATGTTTCTGGAGCTAATGGGTACTCCAAAGAATGTATTAAGGATGATTTAATTAATCCTCTGATTTTAATTACCAGAATTATGACTTGTGAAGGTAGATACCCTGTTTTCAAAGCTTTCCATTTTGGTCTGTTAGCTCATTTCCAATTTAATAAGCCCCTGAATTTTCCTTTCTACTTCTTGAAAAGTCTTGAAAGAATTTCTTCCCAAGTACGAAAGAATGTGACAATCCTCATAACAATATATTCCACCATGACCTCATCAAATTGCTTGTCATAACCCAATTGACAAAACAGGGGAAGACATGGGATGAATTCCTTTATCGATTCTCAAACCGCCATCTCACAGTCAAGACCAATAATAAATCACTTGATTTAGGGACTATTACTCCATGCAGGCCTCATTCTTCAAAGAATCCAAACCCTCCCACTCAAACTATCTCTCTGTTTGAACAAAAGACCAAGAAACTTGTTGATTCCCCTGTAGCCTCATTGGGAAAGAAAACTAAAAATCCTATTGATAATTCTCCAATTCCCTCAACACCTATTGATCCTCAACCCAAGAAGTTACAAGAGGAAATTCAACAAGATTTCCCTTTAGTCCCTACAAATAGAATAGGATCCAATTAGTTCAAAGGGGATCTTTTCAAAAAAGTACCTAAAGTTCAAGTGGAAAGACTAATGTAAAACCCACAAGCACTTCAGATCCTATCCAAGTATCTTTCGATCATGAAATCCCCCATAAAATACTCAGGGAAGTTTCTGCAAAAGAATTGGAACCTGATAGAGAAGTAAAATCTGAACATATTCCCTCTCACAAGCACTTTGTTACTCCTACCTCACAAATTCCTACATCATCTTCCAAAGATGATAGACCCTCTACATCCATCAAGGGATCCAATCCCTCCTCTGAAACATTTGAACATACTCCAATTATTGAAAAATTACAACAAGAAAATGATCATTTGCTTCAACATTTGTAAGAGAGAAAGACTATGGATAGACATCTCCATCATGATAATGCGGTATTACAAGGAAAAGTGAATTCCCTCCAATGATTGGTTGATCAAATGACCAATGCAAATCGTAGCCTCCAGGCACAATTGAAACATCGTAAGAGGGCCAAGACAAAGTCTTCAGGACAAGGAGAAGCTTCTAAATATAATCCACCCCCTCCTTAGCAAGTCTAGTCATGTTGGGTGATTCATTTTTGTTTGCAGTGGGACCTGCAAATCCTTAGGCGTGGGGGTAATGTTGGGCTCATATTTTGATTGTTTTGTTGCGATGGTTGAATCCTTTTTTCATCGATATTATATATGCTATTGAACATTTTGAAGGATATTTCAAAGGATTTTATATGAATTCATCATGGATTTATATCAGGTATTTGTAATTGATGTTTTACAATTATTTTTAGCTCAATTCAGTTCGGTTTGATGTTTATGAGGATCTAATGCATGATCTATGTGTAATAGGGCGAATTCACAGTTTGAGCCTCCATCTGGTACCTTGTCCAACAATTCATACAACACCCCATCCAGTACGCGATCCGACACTCCATCCGATTTGTGATCTAGCACTTGGAGCACAGAGGATTTGGCGGTTGGTACATTGGCGACATGTGGTAGGTGAATCAACGACTTGGGTTTTGTCCCCCCTCGTGGCCTCCAGCTACAGAGCTCATGCCATCTCATATTGGGAATTTATGTTGATTGTTGAGTGGCTCATGGATTTTCTATAAGACAAAGTTGTTAGAGCACATTTAATGGATTTTCCATTTTTAGAGGAGGTCGACCCTTCCAGTGGTTGACCCATCAAACTGTAATTCACCTATAAATACCACTAGCAGTGGAAAGACCACAGAGAGACAAAATTTTAGTAAGAGTTTTGTTGTGTAATTCAAACATATTTTGCAAACTTGTGTTCCAGACTACATTTTTTTAATTAATGATAGAATCATGTTGATTTGAGCCTATGTTTTGTTGTTGAAGAGTAGCCATGACCTATTGTGGGGCCCACCAGTGGTCTAGGTGACTGTATAGAAAGATATATCATGTATTTCATTTTCTTAGTTATAATTTACTTCGTTTATTTGTTGTATGTGTCTTTTAGTTTTAATTACTATGCATGTTGATTGTAATTTAATTATCTAATTCATCTTTTGTAGATTTCTTATAGGAGTTGCTTATTTGTCATGCTATGTTTCTTATTTCTTAGCAATTGTTCTACAAGATACTAACTTAGATGATGTATTGAAGTTTTAAATTGGTTTCTGCAAATTAAAACAGAGTAGTATTTAAACAAAGGATTAGTATAGACAGAGTTTTAATTTAGGATTATTTGCAAGCTTCGATGGATTAATAGTCACAAGTTTTATTAGTTTTAATCAAGCTAGATTTAATTCTCAATTCAATTATGTTTTCTAGATTTATTTGGTTCATTAATCTTGTTTTAGTATGCTAGGATATAAATAGATTTTTGTTGGATTATGTTGTCATTGATGCCAATGGTTTGATTGATTGATGTCATTGATTGATGTCAAGTGATTGATTGATGTCAAAGGATTGATTGATTGATGATTGATGTAATATAATATGTATTGTCCTTGATGAGAATGCATAGATGAAGATG
>ML791905.1:581943-613611 GCA_009831015.1 Picea engelmannii
TTGTTGATATATGTTGCTGATATGTGCTCACATCTAAATGGTTATAAATGACAACAATGGGTAATGAATAAATGTTGAATGCTAATTGATGAGTTTTTGTGCAAGAGGGAAGTTTTGGGAAAAAGAACCCCACACTCATTCACACCCCCTCTAAGTGTGGTAGGTGTGTCCAACAATTTTGGGTTGTGTTTCTAAAAGCATTCTTTTTTGAAATCTGAGTTTTAATGATAGGATTAGTCCAATTTAATTTATAAGATATCACTTATAGATTTGAATTGCAATTTTAATTAGAAGATTGGATTTGAATTAAGATTTTTAGTCATAATTTTATAAGTTTGTAAATTTTCTTGAGTTAGCATAAGAGTGTGCTTGCATTAATATAAGAGTGTTTTTAATCATTGATGATTGATTCATGAAATTTAGAGATCACGTGGATTTTTAGGATACTTAGTGTTTCTTCTATGATGGAAAAGCTTTCGTTAGATTGCTTGATTCACACTTTCCATTTCTCTGTAGAATTCGGCATTGAATAAATCCCTCTTGAGATATTACTAACAGTGAGATGCCATCATGATGTTATTCGACACCGAAGACATAATCATCATCTTTGAATTCTCTTTTCCTATTTTTGCAAATTAAGAATAGTTTTGATTAATTAGAATCTGAATACAGTCATGATTCTTTTTTATTAAGTAGGTTAATATTTCCCTTTTGCAAAATAGAAATGATTATGAGTTTTGTTTTAAGAATAGAGTTTACTTGTTGAAATAGTCTTGATAGGTTAGTTGTTTGTGTGCTTATTTTCTTAAATATAAAAGATCAAAAGTAATTTACTTGTTATTGCTCAATAGGTTGAATAGATTACCTTGTTTAAAGTAGGTTATGATTTTCTTCTTTATAAATAATCCATCGATCCATTGTTGAAGCTGCTTAGGGTAAATAATTCAAGCTCATTAATAGGATTTGCTAATTGATAAAAGTGAAAGTGTAATTTATTAAAGTAGATTGATCCTTAGAAAGACCATCCCCTTAGTTAGACAATACTTCCATTATCTTTTCTGCTTTGGCTCATACAGTGCCACAACTCTAAGTTTACTTACCCTGGGTTGACAATTTAATTGAGGGATTTAGTGCATAGAGAATACCCATCAGTCAAGTCACAACAGATCAATACCAGATTGAGAAGGTTGAAATCTTCCCTCACAAACAAATGTGAAAACTAAAAAATAACTACTTTTCGCTAGGAGAGAGTAGGGAAAGAGAGAAGGAGAGAGTCTGAACCTTAAACCCTTCGATGTCGATCCTTGCTCTTTATTTTCAATGCGCTCTTGACCTTTTCTGGAACAAACCTGACTAACTTCTGGCATTTCTTTGGATCCAACCACCTGAGTTCCTCCATAGATACTTCAAGCATCTACTCAATGATGAGGCTCTTCCTTACATATACAAATAAGGATAAGGAGACACCATATGACTATATGTTGGCCCTCGACCAAGTTTTGAGGAAATCATGGTCAAAGTTGACCCACTTTTCGACTTCGACACATTGGTCGAGGAATGAGCAACCAGACGGAGCTAATATCGTGGATCTCATCACGTTTGCAGGCTATTTGGACCCAATAAAGGGTACTCTAGGGTTTTTGTAATGGGTTTATGGGATGTCGGCCCATGAGGTTTTTCCCATGTTTAGGCCTTATTGTAAGGGTTTGTAAAAGTATAAATAAATAAGAATATAGGATAGAAAGAGAGGTATGGAGTAGATTTTGGAGCCAAGTCCCTGTATTTGAGTTGTTATGTGCAAAGGAATGCATGTATGTTAAGTCTTTTGGCCTGATCGAGGGTTGGCTCTGTGCCCTGACCTAGTTTTGGAAGGAGGATCTGGTGCTTAGTGCACAGATCTCCTGTCTAGTGCGAAGCTAGGCTCTATGGCTTAGTGCATAGGAGTAACATAATGTAAGATATAAATGAATAATAAAGAGGCAAAGAAGTTGGTGGACGTAGCCCCACACTGGGGTGAACCACGTATAACTTGTGTCTTTGCTTTTCTTTGTGCTATGTTGTTTATGTTATGAATTTTCTTAGTGCTTTGATTATTATGTATGATAGATGGATCGATTATTTCTTAAGTCCTTTACTTGTGTTAAGGGTGAATGAATGTTAGATCTAACTCAGTTCCAAGTGCTTAGGATATGTAATCATTTATTGTTACTGTGTCGATCTATATTTGGGTATGTTCTGCGATGTTAATAGGACTAATGAACTAATGCATGTTAACCCTAAGTGTTAATAAGACAATTTTGTGAAGTGTTATTATCACAGATCTGTGTCCCAGTTTGGTTACAGACACCTGCATCCTGTAACCCCCCCTGCTTCTACCTTGGGTGAGACTTCGCATGCTTCACAAGTGTTGTCAAAAGGGCTGGTAGTCGGGGTTTTTTTGGTGTGCTATTAAGCATTGAACCCTGGGTCTGCCCCTGTGCCAACAAATGGTTTCGTTGCTGGGACCTGTTGGCAGCCACCAATGATTTTCGATTATCTTTACAATCAACATTCACACAAAGAGATTATGTCTTTCTATAGCTGCCATCACCTTTCATTTCTAAATGTTTATGTTTATGAGTTTCAAAGCGAAGATTGGGTTAATATTGCCTTATTGATTTTCCATTTGCATTTTCGTTTGTTTTGTTTTAAATTCATGACTGTAAGCATGAATTTAAATATTAAACTTGGTCTTGGTTACATATATTTTACCTTAGAAATATCATTTTAGAAGGCACCCATACATGGTTTAAAGTCAAGTCTTATGAACTTATTGATTAATACACTATCAAAATCTTTATGTATTATGGGTACCTTGACTTCATTGGTTCTACAGTTTATTGTTGATTTAATTTGTGAAATGTTAAATGCACAAAAACTTTGGTCAACAATTGATATAGTTTTCATGAGCTAAATTGTCATATCAACATTCATATCAATTGGTACAGGCATGTTGTACCTACATTTTCAATTCATTTTGCTGGCCTGAATATTAATGAGATCATTCATTATGTGAATTGGGGTTTTGTACCGTGGAGGGTTTAGAACTCATCGTGGGAAAGGGTTCTTAGTTTTCCGAGCCCTCTATTTTTAGTTTTCCCTAAATCTTATTTCCAAGTTATGACAATCCACAAACTTTGCATTTTTCATGCCATTACAGTTCGCTTATACCTGTCTCTGTTGCTCGTCCATTGGAAACCTAAACCTATCCCTTGTGATATCTATTGTATCCTTGTCACAATGGCAATGACACCCGTGGTTCGTATCTAGCCGAATGGATGATAAGCTCTTATGTCCCATGATGATGCCATAGACGACATGAAGGCTCATGGCTGGGATGTGTTCCTCAAAAAGTTTGAAGGATACAGTCTCCAGGTTGCACAGGATTTTGCACACACTTTCGACGGTTTTAGGGCCAAGGTCGGGGATGTAAAGTTAGAAATAACAGAGGATTTCATAAGCAGGGCGACATAAATTCCATTGAAAGGAAAAAAGTGGTTTAAGAACTCTAAGATAGATGATGTCCCATGGATTTTATTCATGGCTTCCCGTAAATCCACTTCTTGTACAAAAGGTATTCTCATTGCTTTTCTAAAACCTAGATGGCACAGTCTTGTTTTAATTTTAGTTCGTATCATGTGAAGGTCGATATGGGATGGTTTTCTGTACCACATTCGGTTTCTTATGATTTTCATAGGGTTTGAGTTTCATATTCATTTTTACCTATTAATGAGCCTTTACAAAATGGCTAAGCACTATAAGCGACATAGCATAAATTATCTGTCTAGTTTGTTTCATCATGGAATCATTAAGATATTGGTGGTTTCTCACCTATCGCAAATTGGTGATAGTTGGGAGGGTTTCCTGATCTTAAATGGCTTCTCCCAGGTCGACGATACAGTCAGACATGATTTAATTCTAAACCCCAGTTTGGACAGACCAGTGATCGAAATCCATGTCCTCAATTCACTTGATGGTTCCAGATTCATTGAACCAACTTCTATTGTTGATGAAACCCCTGTGGATAAGGAATTACTCTGTATATTTTCACCTAGAAGATCTTTGGAATAGGTAATTACAGAATTAAAGGAAAAATATCACCCTGTGCCTATGAAGAAATCCAATGTGAAAAGTAATGATAAACCTGTTGTGAAGAATTTCTTTGGAGGAAAGAAAATGCAGAGTTCAGATTTAAATTTTAGGAATAAAAAGGATGGTTGTTTGATTCCTAGAAAACTAATAAATTGAAAGAGTAATCATATAATATCGATCGATCCAATCGAGATCGATGATCGATGTTTATATTGGGAAATAGACGATTTCTTGGCTCGTGAAGACCCAAAAAATCAATGTCCCAGGAAAGAGGTTGTTACCCAGGTTGAAAAGTATGACTTCGTGTCAAATTCATCCTCGTGTCTCAAGGGAAGAGAAGGTTTTTCAGGTATCGATCATGAACTGGAACAAACCACAGGTAAAAATGAAGCACCTGTTGTCAACTGTATTCCACGTCGGTCTACCATTACCGCAGTGCACTGTGATAGCTGCCTCGACTGGATAGAGTGTTATTATAGAGATATTCCGATCTTATAGGCTCAAGTTAAATGCTTGGATGCTCAGAATGCCCTATTGGAATGAGAGAAATTTGACCTGAAGGCACACACAGAGAGGGAAAAAAAAAGATCCAAGAAGTCCGAGAATATCATAATAAAAAACACAACCAGTTTCAAAGACATTATAAATTCTGAACTGTCAGATCCTTCTTTTGCTAATTTCTGATGGAAAAACGATTTGTTTTAAATTTATTCCATTCTGTTATAAAAAAATAAAATAGGGAGATTTAATTTGATTTCATTTTCTAATAATAAGACTAGCTACATAATCTATGATTTTTTAGCCAGTCTCTTTTGAATACTAATTAGTATTGATATCTGAATATCAAATCGGTTTTTATATCTATAGGAAATGGACAATTATGATGTTGATTGCATGGAGAAAACACCTTGAATTATATGCTCAATTATTCAAATAGTTTCCGCCTCTTTATGATTATAAAACTTTGGTTTATTTTTGACAAACCAACTCATGCATGAGTGGTTTCTATGTTTCACTATTTTTGTAATATTATCTATTTTTTGTGGATTCAACTCTATCTTGTATGTTAAGAAATTTTGAATCCTGAACTAGTTTAAATACTGGTCACTCTTAGTAGTGAGGGCATATTTGTTTGGACACATTATGGATATATGACTTTCAAGAATGATATGGAGAAGATGTTCATTCCTTGGATTTAGACCAGCGTGGCTCTTACCCATTATGTTTTGCCTTTATCTTATGGAATGTTAATATGTTTATACAAGTTTAGTATTATCATTGTATGATATTTCATATTATTTTAGTACTTTAATTATGTCCATAATTTACTTTTCTATATTACATCTGTGATCAATATTTCATTTAAATATCGTGGATTTATGTTGGATATTGGATGGTGTATTACATGGATGCTTTGTTTTAAGTTCTTTTATTATAAGTGTTCATCATTATAAGATCACCAGATCTGTATATTTATTTGTTTACTGTTATATTCGTGTTCCAAAACACCTTTGAGTTTGTTCTAGGAATGCTAGCACCATTCTATTACAGGTTTTCCTCATAGGAAGGGCAACTACGAACTTGAATTGCGTAGGGACATAGACTCCGTTTAGTTGATTAATTACAGGTTCGTTTATTCATATTTTTGTTCTTTAGTTAGTTTATTAATCAATGAAATAACAATAGCTTCAATTAGCTTTGACTGTTAATCTGTTCTTATTTTAATTGTGTTTGAATTAGTATTCTTTAATTTTTTTAGGTTTTAAATATTAAACAAAATGTATGTGCTTTCTTTATCTACTACATAAACACTTCCAAAAAACATCTATTTCGCAAGATATCTAGTAAATCTCACAAAATTGTATATACATTGTTTATAATCATAAGCACATAGTCATCTTCCTTTTGTGATATTTGTAATTATTAAATTTATATCCTTAGTATTATAACTTTTTAGATTAGTTTCCTTTCTTTTGTTATTTTTAGAACTTTAGTTGGCTAACAGAGCCATCAAACCCATCAGGTCATTTCATCCCAAACGGCTTGGGTTATTTAGAGAACCCCGGTTCGGATTTGACCTTCCATTTTATGGTGTGTCAATTATTCTCGTCAACAAATGGCGCTAGGAGGGTTGAATTAAATTGATGGCACGTGGAGGTCGCAAGACTCCTCCCCCACACACTCGCACTCTTGTCGTAACGCGTAGTCACTCAGACAATAAGTTTCACTTGAAAAATCAACTACCTCAAACGATAACCCTGGTATTCCCGTTGAACCTGTGACACCAGTTCCTCAAGGGGACGAAATCCAAGAAATTGTTCATCAGTCACTCATAAGAATACATAGTGCATTGTCCCGTATCAGAAAACCCAACAGGCCACTTAATCAACCCCTTGACTTCATTGATATCCAACAACAACTTCAAGGCACCGGTCTTCCCCAAAACCCTTTAGGTGTAAATACTACCAATCCTACTGAAACACCCATCCCTGGAGTAGGAGGATCTGGTATTCCACTATATCCACCTGATTTTTCTCCATCCTCTTCAGGAGGAGAGTCTTCAGACAAAGGAAGCTCTTCATCAGAACCATCTCAGCCTTCGACACCACCAACTCCCATAGAAAACCAAAATAATCCTCCCAGACCTTGGCTTGATCAAGATGTCGTGGTTGTACCTCAACCCCAACACCCATTACCTAAGCATCCAGAGAAATGGTTTCCTAAATTCGATCCATATTCAAAGAAATCCGTTGAGGATCACATCAAGAAATTTATGTTGGCCATTAGACTCTCAAATGTTGAACACGAGGATGTAGTATGCATATTATTTCCTTATACTTTTGAGGGAAATGCCTCCACATGGTATTTTTCTCAACATCCCCAGGCCATCGTCTCTTGGGACAAGTTTGAAACTTGTTTCTTTGAAACATTTGGAGATGATAAATCTCCGGAAGTCTTCGTTATGGAACTCTCCGGCTTAAAAATGAATCCTAAGGAAAATGTAAAGGACTTTAACCAAATATTTCTGACATTAAAGAACAAAATCCTTGTTGATTCGATGCCCGCATAAAGTTTAATTGTTGCATATTATGCTAAAGCCTTGCACAATAACATAGCTATATGGGTTAAAAGGTACAAGAAAAACACTTTGTTAGAATCCTTTAAGGAGGTAATTCAAATTGAGAAAGATATATTGAGATTAAAATATAATCTTAATAGTGAAGCTGAAACATCCTCATCCTCCAAAGGGAAAAAAGAAATTTTCACTAGGCCTCCTCAAACTAAAAATAAACAAGAAGCTTTAGACTTAGAGAGCTTGCATAAATCTTTCCAAAGACTATCCAATCGGGTCATCGACTTGAAGAGATTAGCCAAGGAGGCATCCACAAGCAAAGTAATTTTCAAACCTCCTTTCAGAAATCCTTTCCCTCCCAACCGACCAAACTTGACCACAAAAGGTCTAAATTTCGAAAGTTTACAATATGATTTGCAAACTATCTTAGAAGCACATGATAATTCTTCTTCTGTTCCTCCTAAAAATTATGATGATGCAGTTGAGGAAGAGTTACCAGAAGAGGAGGACTCATCTCCCCCTATTTTCAGTCACTTGTCAGACAATATCTTCCAAACAAATTTTGAAACTACCCACCCCTACAACACAAGAAGAAAAATGCAAAACAAACCCCCTTCTGAAGTAAGTAAAAATGTGTTTATGAAACAGTCAAAGAAAACTAAAATTAAACAAAGATTAGCAGCCCCAATTTTAGAATACAATTTGATTTAAGATCTAAAAAAATTTAGGGCTAATATTTATGTTTTTGAACTGTTGAAATTTCCCCTTATTTTGCAGAAAATGCTTCAAAGCATCGCTGAAAACAATAAAAAGAATGATCCTAGCAACAAGAAATCAACATAAATTGATTCAAATGCAACTAAAAATGTCCTAGATAAAAACACATCTGAACCTCTAGACAAAAGGGACTTAGTAGAAAAAACTGTAGCAAATGTAGGAAAAATTGTTTTAGGGACAACAACAAAAAATCAACAAAATTCTATTGTTAACACTCAGAAAAATGTCCCTCCCTTTTTGTTAACCTTTGAAATTTTTAATAGGAATGTACATAATTGTATGGCCGATTCTGGTGCATCATCAAACATGATGCCTCTATCTGTATGCCAAAAAATCAATGTAGAAGTTAAACCTTTTGATCTCAAAATCATTCAGCTAGATTGAACAAACGTTAAACTAATTGGTGAGCTTAAGAATGTGTTGATTAGACTATCATCCAATCCTAAAGTCCATCAGAGAATTGCTATTATCATTGTTGATATCCCTGAAGTTTATGGCCTGTTTTTAAGAAGGGATTGGTCAGAACAGTTGCACAGTTACTTTGCCACAGATTGGTCTCACTTGTGGCTGCCTAAAAATGGGCAGCCCAACAAAATCAGGATAAACAAAGAACGTTATCTCAAGCATACTGTAACGAATCTGAATGATAAAAATGAGCATTTCGTTACATTTGCAAATTCATTTGAAACATAGGGAATGGATACCTTCTTTGATAATTTCATGACCAAAATTTCTTCTATCACTGATCCTGGGCAGCAATATGAAGTTACAACCTATACTCAGACACCAGCTTTACCAAGTATGCCAAGTACTACTGACAATGCACAGATCTGGTCCTTATACTTTGACGGATCCAAATCCAAGGAAGGAATAGGTGTTGGATGTGTAATCATCGATATTACAGGTAATAAGACTTTTATTGCTTGTAGGTTAGAGTTTGAATGTACCAACAACACATTCGAGTATGAAGCACTACTACAGGGACATAGAAAATCACTAGATATGGACATGCATAATTTTATAGTATTCACTGATTCAGAAATTGTGGTTAAGCAGGTAAGAAACACCATACATTTCTTATCACCACATCTAAAAATCTACTAAACCGAGGTATGTTGTTTGATGCATAAATTTTCAGCATTTAACATAATTTCCATTCCCAGATTGAGTAATTCAGAAGATGATTTATTAACCAATGTTGCTTCTAAACTATTGCTCGCTGAAGATATTTCCCCTAATGCATTTTCAATTGAACTATTGTTCAGGCCATCGTTCCTAGATAATATCACAAATTGGAGAGTATTCGATGATGACCAGCAGATCATCAACTTTATGCATATGGAAGACACCTTTCAAGGTGCAGTCATTGATATAGGTACTCATGACGAGAACCTACAAAAGTTCACAGTAATATCTGATCCTCGATCTCTTGAATTGACATCCGAGATGGTAAACTCTATCCCCAGATCTATTTTGATATTAGATAAATTTTATGACTTTCATGATAAATTTAGAGGGGCAGGAAATTGTAAAACTAGCAGTTCCTCTTTGATCTATGAAACGGTTAATTTAGGAACAAGGGATAATTCTCAAAACATTAATTTTGGAAACAGATGTTCCGAGAAAGAAACATACGCTTTTATAAATTTATTTAAAGAATTTAAAGATGTTTTTGCTTGGATGTATGATGACTTGAAAACATTTGACCCCAACATCATACAACATGTAATCCCTATGAAACCCCAGACTCAGTCGTTTCAATAGAAATTGCAGAAGATGCATCCTAAATTAGAACCCACTGTTAAAAAGGAACTAAACAAATTATTAACTGGAAAGATAATTTTCCCATCTAGGAACATTCAATGGGTATCTAATTTAGCTCCCGTAAGGAAGAAAAGTGGTGAAATTCGACTCTGTGTTGATTTTCGAAACTTAAATCGAGTGTCTGATAAAGACAACTACCCTGTTCCTCCAATGGAACAAATTCTACAACAGGTGTCTGGTTCCGAAAGTCTATCTCTGCTAGATGGTTTTTTGGGATACAATCAGGTCCTTATGTCTCCCTCAGACCATCTTAAAACCACCTTTCATACCCCATGGGGCACTTACACCTATAGGCAAATTCCCTTTGGAATGATAAATGTCAGTGCCACTTCTAGAGATCAATGTATATTTCTTTTCGTGGCCTCATTAACCAGTCAGTCATGGTCTATATTGATGATGTCACCTTATTCTCTAAAAACAAGAAAGATCATTTGTCTCACCTTAGGGTTGTCCTAGAACGATGTCGCAAGTTTGACATACCTCTCAACCCTAATAAATCGGTCTTTCCAGTAGAGAAACAAAAATTGATTGGATTTATAGTGTCTAAGGATGGAATGATTATTGACCCCTAAAGAACCCAAGCTAATTCTAAACTCCCCCCTCCTTCTTCCAAAAAGGCCATGCAGTCCTTTTTGGGCAAGATTAATTTCGTCAGAAGGTTTATCCCAAGCTTCTCAGAAATGGTTAGACCGTTACAAAATTTAATTAAAAAGGATGTTTTGTATCATTGGGGATCACAAGAAATTCAGGCTATCGATTCAATTAGAAAAGCAATAATAGAATCCCCTTCCTTGATGAGTTCCTATTTTTCTCAAGACTTCAGTCTTTACACCTTTTCCTCTGACTGATCTTATACTATTGTGATTACATAGAAAAACGTTGAAAGAAATGAGATACCCATTGCCTTCATGAGCTCAGCTTTTAAAGGAGTAGAGCTAAATTACCCAACAGTAGATCAACAGGCATATGTTGTTTTCAAAGCAGTGAAATACTTCCATTCATACTTGCTGAAATCTAGAACCAAGGTTATTGTTCCTTACCCAAATATAAGAAACCAATTAGTTCAAAAAGAACTGGGTGAGAAAAGGGAAAATTGGATGACATCACTATAGGAATATGACCTTGAAATAAACCGTTCACAAATTTTTAGAGTTCAAGGCCTATGTAAACTAGTGGTTGATTCAGTTGAAGAACAAGAAAGTCAAATAAACACCTCAAATGTCGACCAGCATAACGAAAAATAGATCACTTGTGCACAAGCTACTGCTAATTCTTGGTATGATAACATTAGATTTTATTTGACACGTGGATCTTCTCCCCACAATCTTGATCCTAAAAACGGAAGAGCACTTAGGCTTAAATCTGCATATTTCTAGTTAATAAATGATGTATTATTTCAAAAGAACTTCAATGGTGTTTTTCTGCTTTGTTTGGAAAAGGAAGAGTCAGAAAAAGTGTTATCTGAACTTCATGCAGGTGAAGCCGGTGGTCACTTAGGTGGAGATACCACTGCCCACAAAGTGTTAAGAGCTGGGTACTATTGTCCTACCTTGTTTAAATATGCCCATACACTGTCCCGCAAATGCATAATCTGCCAAAAGGCCGCGGGACGGGTGAAAAAGGAAACATTCCCTTTACAGTCAATTATTGTAGATACACCTTTCCAGCAATGGGGCCTAGACATCATAGGACCAATTAATCCCTCTTCTTTGCAGTAGCAAAAGTATATCCTTATAACAACAGACTATTTTACGAGATGGTCCGAAGCTATACCTTTAAAAGTGGTAAACACAAATCAGGTAGTATCTTTTCTGAACTCTCATATCATCACTCGATTTGGCCTTCCTGAATGTCTAGTTTTTTATAATGACTCTTACTTTTCTTCCCTTGATATCAACGTTTTTTATCTAGAAAAAGGGATTAATCTTCAGTATTCTGAAAGCTACTACCCTCAAGGAAATGGCCTAGCATAATCAAGAAACAAAAAATTAATCAAGATTATTAAAAGGATAGTTTTAGAAAATCACAATAACTGACACAATGCACTATATAATGCACTCTGGGCTGATAGGGTAACCCCAAAATCCTCTGTTGGTAATTCCCATTTCTTCATCATCTATAGAAGAGAATAAATTCTCCCCCCGCATGTCTTACTTCCTTCCCTGCAATTGTCGCAGAAATTTTAAGAAGAGGAGTGCACTCCTCTAGAAAATCAAATAAATGCTTTATTAAAACTAGAGGAAGTGAGAACACGAGCAAAGAAGAAACTGGATCAGCACTAACAAATTGTAAAAATTAGGTTTGATTCAAATTCATCTTTAGATAGGAATTTTGATGTCGAAGATCTGGTTCTCAAGTGGGATAAAGCCCGCGAGGGTAAGGGGGAACATACCAAGTTCCAAAACCTATGGCTGGGACCATTTGTAATTTCTAGAAAATTTGGTCCCAACTCTTTCCGTCTGCATAATTTGGAGGGACAACCAGAAACTTTCCTAGTGAATTTCCAGGCCCTCAAGAGGTATTTCACCTAATGATTTATGTTCCACTCTTTTGTAAATATTTTTAATTTTATTTTCTGTTTTTTATTTTGGTTCTTTTCATTTTGCTTGATTTTGATTTGTTTTCTAAATAATTATGTCTGATTCACCATCTCATTCATGGAAGGGAATCAAAATTTTAATTCATCAGTAGAAGTTGATAACTTCCCAAGCACTTAAGCAGTAAGTGCTAAAACTCAGATCAACAAAAGTGAATTTCTGTTCAAATCAATGTTTCTGGTTTCTCATTGAAATTACAAGTAGTCGCGATTGTCATTAATAAACCTCTAACGATGTCCTTTTTTTTAGAAAAATAAATCAAATATATGTTCCCATCCTCGATATTTTTTCCTAACAGAAATATAAGTGTCCAAAGTATGATGCATATTATCAAAAAGGAGGATAATTTTTTATCAAATTTTTTTATGCCAAACTATGAGATTTTCAGTATCACCCTGCCCCCTTGAATATTATTAAGTTCTGCAAATTATAAAAGAATTATAGAGGGTTGAAAACACTGTAATGTGTGAGAAGTGTATGTAAACCCGTCGGGACACTGAACAGGTCTGTTGGCAGTGGATAAATGCATACATGATACCAGGGAAACTTTGTCGGGGTACTGAACAGGCCTTCTGGCAGCAAAGCAATGCCGGGTTCGAGAAGATCCTCAAGTCTGTTTTTCAATTTGATCAAAGTGAAAATATGTCCCATGCCATAATTAGACAACTCTTGGACAGGATAGAGGTACTAGAGTGGGTCAAATGACATCCCTATTGAGGCTATGGACGCCTGTTGGCAGCAGTAGCCCTGTAAACAATATCAAAGTCAACTACATAAACATCACTACTCTCATAATCTAAGTTAGATGTTGGATTACATTTTTTTAGAAAGAAATACATCTGATGCTAAACTGCATTATTTCTGAGTTATGATCGGAATGCTTGACCTGTTGTTAACTGTTTCTAAAAAATCATTTCATCTGAATCACCCTAACATGAATTTTCTGGTGATGCAGAGATAACTGCTTCGCCTAGTATGTCACCATTGTTGGCAGCCACTAATGATTTTTGATTATTTTTACAATCAAATTTCTCACAAAGAGATTATGTCTTTATGTAGCTTCCATCACCTTTCACTTGTAAATGTTTATGTTTCTGAGTTTCAAAGCGATGATTGGGTTAATCTTGCCTTATTGAGTTTTTGTATGCATTTTCGTTTGTTTTGTTTTAAATTCATGACTATAGGCATGAATTTAAATATAAAACTTGGTCTTGGTTAGATATCTTTTACCTTAGAAATATCGGTTTAGAAGGCACCCATACATGGTTTAAACTCAATTCTTATGAACTTAGTGATTAATACACTATCAAAATATTTATGTAATATGGGTACCTTGACTTCATTGGTTCTATAGTTTATTGTTGATTTAATTTGTGAAATGTTAAATGCACAAAAATGTTGGTCAAAAATTGATATAGTTTTCATGAGCTAAATTGTCATATCAACATTCATATCAATTGGTACAGGCATGTTGTACCTACGTTTTCAATTCATTTTGTTTGTCTGAATATTAACGAGATCATTCATTATGCGAGTTGGGGTTTTGTACTATGGAGGGTTTAGCACTCATTGTGTGAAATGGTTCTTAGTTTTACGAGCCCTCTGTTTCTCGTTTTCCCTAAATCTTATTTCCAAGTTATGACAGTCCCCAAACTTTTCATTTTTCGTGCCATTACAGTTTTCTTACACCTGTCTCTACTGCTCATCCATTGGAAACCTAAACCTATCCCTTGTGATATCTGTTGTATCCTTGTCACAGTGTCAATGGAACCCGTGCTGCGTATCGAGCCAAATGGATGTAAATCTCTTCTTTCCCATGATGACTCCATAGACGACCTGAAGGCTCATGGGTGGGATGTGTTCCTAAAAAATTTTGAAGTCTACAATCTCTAGGTTGCACAGGTTTTTGCACATACTTTCGATGGTCTTAGGGCCAAGGTCAGGGATGTACAGTTAGAAATAACAAAGGATTTCATAAGCATGGCAACATGACTTCCATTGAAAGGAAAAAAGTGGTTTAAGAACGCTAAGATAGATGATGACCCATGGAGTGTATTCATGGCTTCCCACATATCCACTTGCTATACAAAAGGTATTCCCATTACTTTTCTAAAACCTAGATGGCAAAGTCTCGTTTTAATTTTAAAATAGTTCATTACATGTGAAGGCCGATATGGGCTAGTTTTTCTATACCACATTCAGTTTCTTATGATTTTCATAGGGTTTGAGTTGCATATGCATTTTACCTATTAATGAGCCTTTACAAAATGGCTAAGCACTATAAGCGACAAAGTATAAATTCTTTGTCTAGTCTGTTTCATCACAAACTCATTAAGATATTGTTGGTTTCTCACCTGTCGCAAATCGGTGATAGTTGGGAGGGTTTCCTAATCCAAAATGGATTCACCCAGGTCGACGATACATCCATCCCTCATTTGATTGTAAAACCCAGTTTGGATAGACCAGTGATCGAAAGTCGGGTCCTCAACTCACTTGATGGTTCCGAATTCAATGAACCAACTTGTATTGTTGATGGAACCCCTATGGATAAGGAATTACCATGTATATTTTCACCTAGAAGATCTTTCGAATAGGTTATTACCGAATTAAAAGAAAAATATCACCCTGTGCCTATGAACGAATCCAATGTGAACTGTAACGATAAACTTGTTGTGAAGAATTTCTTTGGATGAAAGAAACAACAGAGTTCGGATTTAAATTTTAGGAATAAAAAGGCTGGTCATTTGATTTCTAGAAAACTAAGAAATCTAAAGAGTAATCATCTGAGCTCGATCGATCCGATCGATATCGATGATCGGTGTTTAGATCGGGAAATAGACAATTTCTTGGCTCGTGAAGACCCATAAAATCAATGTCCCAAGAAAGAGGTTGTTACCCAGGTTGAAAAGTATTACTTCATTTCAAATTTATCCCCATGTCTCATAGGAAAATAAGGTTTTTTAGATATCGATCATGACCTAGAAAAAACCATAGGTAAAAATGAAGCACCTATTGTCGACTGTGTTCCACGTCGGTTTGCCATTACCCCAGTGCACTGTGACAACTGCCTCGACTGGATAGAGTGTTATTATAGAGATATTCCACTCTTAAAGGTTCAAGTTAAATTCTTGGCTGCTCGGAGTGCCCTCTTGGAACGAGAGAAATTTGACTTGAAGGCACACACAAAGAGGGAAAACAAAATATCCAAAAAGTCTAGGAATATCATAATAAAAAACACAACCAGTTTCAAAGCCATTATAAATTCCGAACTGTCAGATCCTTCTTTTGTTAATTTCTTATGGTAAAATGATTTTGTTTTCATTTTATTCCATTCTATTATAAAAAAATAAAAAAGGGATATTTAATTTTATTTCATTTGCTAATAATAAGACTAGCTACAGACTCTATGATTCTGTAGCCAGTCTCTTTTGAATAATAATTAGTATTGTTATCTGAATATCAAATCGGTTTTGATATCTATAGGAAATGGACGATTATGATGTTGATTGCATGGAGAAAACACCTTGAATTATACGCTCAATTATTCAAATAGTTTCTAACTCTTTATGTTTATAAAAATTTGGTTTGTTTTTGGCAAACCAACTCATGCATGAGTGGTTTCTATGTTTCACTATTTTTGTAATATTATCTGATTTTTGTGGATTCAACTCTATCTTGTATGTTAAGAGCATTTGAATCCTGAACTAGTTTAAATACTGGTCACTCTTAGTAGTGAGGGAATCTTTTTTTGGACACATTATGGATATATGACTTTCAAGACTGATATGGAGAAGATGTTCACTCCTTGGATTTAGACCAACATGGCTCTTACACATTATGTTTTTCCTTTATCTTATGGAATGTTAATACGTTTATACAACTTTAGTCTTATCATCGTATGATATTTCATATTATTTTATCACTTTAATTATGTCCATAATTTATTGTCCTATATTACATTTGTGATCAATATTTCATTTAAATATCATGGATTTATGATGGATATTGGATGGTGTATTACATGAATGATTTGTTTTAAGTTTCTTTTATTATAAGTGTTCATCATTATAAGATCACCATATTTGTATATTTATTTGTTTACTGTTATATTCTTGATCCAAAACACCTTTGATTTTTTTCTGGGAATGCTGGCACCATTCTATTACAGGTTTTCCTCATATGAAGGACAACTAGGAGCTTGAATTGCGCAAGGACATAGACTCATTTTAGTTGATTAATTACAGGTTATTTTATTCATATTTTTGTTCTTTAGTTAGTTTATTCATCAATGAAATAAGAATAACTTCAATTAGCTTTGACTGCTAATCTGTTCTTATTTCAATTATGTTTGAATTAGTATTATTTAGTTTTATTTAGGTTTTAAATATTAAACAAAATGTGTGTGTTTTATTTATGTACTTCATAAACACTTCCAAAAACAATCTATTTCGCAAGATATCTAGTAAATATCGCAAAATTGTATATACATTGTTTATAATCATATGCACATAGTCATCTTCCTTTTGTGATATTTGTAGTTATTAAATTTATATCCTTAGTGTTATATATTTTTAGATTAGTTTCCTTTCTTTTGTTATTTTTAGAAATTTAGTTGGCTAACGGAGCCATTAAAACCATCAGGTCATTTCATCCAAAATGACTTGGGTTATTTAGACAACCTTGGTCCGGGTTTTACCTTCCAGTTGATGGTGTGTCAATTATGCCCATCAACGGGACCTAAAACTGTGATTGTTGGGAACTGAAGTAAAGAAAAGAAAAGATTTGTTCGTAGATATGTTGTTGAAGTACGTAGTACTATACTTGACTTGTGAAGCATTGTTCTAAGAAAGAAATCCGATCTGAAGGAAAGAGGTAAGACCCTAAAAGAGGTAAATCTTTGTGCTTTGACAAGAGTAAGACAGGTGGAAATTTTTGTTTTGAAAGCATGAACTTAAGTATGTTTAATAGATTTTGTCCTAGTCTGAATGCTAGGGCGTAGTTGAAAGAAATAGTTGATTTGAGTAAATTTAATGAAAATGAAGAAAGATATGTTATTCCTATGTACATAAATAATTTTTGGACTAATAAGCGGATGCAGGAACCTAGAACGTTTTTTTGCAGATTGCAGGTCCAACACTATGATCCTAGTGCACAGTACATAAGAGGTTGGGGAACATTTAAAAGAAAAAGAGGATTGAGATTGTGCAATAACTGCAGAAGGTCGAGACATATTGCTAAGGAATGCCCTGGCACAAGTCCTATTTGTCTTTGTTGTAATATTGTTGGTCATGAAGTTGAGGATTGTCCAAGGATGATAGCTAAAGTCGAAAGGATGAACAAAAGAAAAGAAAACTATGACGAAAGTCAAGATACTAAGAGCATGTCAGAAAGTCATAAAGAAAAAAGGCCAGAGGAAGTTCAGACTACATTAGGACAGGTGAAAGAAATGATGGATGTTCACAAATATGTCAGTTTACCAGAGATCCTGAAAGTAAAACAATGCATAAATGCAAGAATAAAAGACTTTGACATAGACTGTGTCTTGGATGAAGAAACACAAGTGAATATTATGACAGAGGACACTTGGGAAATTTTGGGAAAGCCTACTATGGTACCTTCAATGAGAAGGATATGCTTTTTTAAGCGTAAGATGATAAATTTATGTGGAAGAGTTACTAATGTACCTATTATTGTTCATGGAACATCGACTGAAGAGGAATTTTAAGTCATAAAGTTTGTTGGCCCTTTCCCACTTTTTCTAGGTAAGACTTGTATTGAGAAAGATCGAATCAGAAGGAAAGCAAAGGAAGAGGCCACATAAAATAAAAATAAAGAACTAAGGGACTTCATAGCTAGAAAAATAGATCGACTAATAGAAGAACGAGAGGGTAAGTCGAAGCAACAGAGCAAAGTAACAACACAAGAAAGATAGAAAGAAAGAGAATTAGCTATCAAGGTCGAAAGAATGCAAGAAGGATTTAAGAACCTATCTATGAAAGACAGAAGTATACTCAACCAAGAAGTATTAAGAGAAGGGATAGTAACTTCAAATCCTTCGAGGGAACCTCAACAGTGTGAAGTCACTTTGCTAGGGGAAGATAAGAATAAAAATGGAAAGAGGATTCCAGAAATAGATAAACAAAATAATATCATAGGAAAGAAGGAAAGGAAGCTCAATAAAAAGAAAGCTAAGTTGGAAAAGATGTAAGAATTTATAGAAACTAGATGGAAGACTTCACAGACTGGAACCTCGTAGGAGGCGGGTTTGCAGGATTTGAACATCGTTGGAATAACAGGACCACGCAGAATTGGACTTCACCCTAGAGAAGCTATATGACCATTGGAGGCACCCCGACTGTTAGAACGACGTTCCATAATGGATATAAAATGAAATTATGGGTTGATGGATCGATTTTGGGACATTGAGACCACGCCATAATAGACATATTTACATTGATGGAAGAATTTCCTAGTCGTTCGAAGATCTGTTATGGTTTCCTGCTTATTTAACTCGTCGGACGCTATGTCAGGATCAATTTTTTCCACTCATGATTAATTTATCCAAGAAGAGAATTGTCTTTGTGTTGAGTTGTTCAATTTATCATTATTTGGAATAAGAACTCGTTGTCTGTTTGTCTACCCCACCTGTCCATTTTTCTATACCAACATGTCTGTTTAAAAGTAAGAATGTTGACCGAACCTAGTGAATTAGAGAAGTCTATCAAGGAAGTCCTTAAGAAGATAATGGCCAACAGAAAAATATCTGAAGGTGTCTAGGCATCGTCGAATAGGGGACTATAGGCTTCCCCTTCGACTGGACATTGTTCTGGCTGTGTTAACCCCATGACTGAGTAGTGAAGTAAGCACCGCGGTGATCTGGCTAATGCGAACCAAATCCCATCAATCATACCCAAGTACATTCCACCTTTGGTTGGCACCATTAAACGTGACAACATTCCTCGATATTTTGAGTATTCTGTGTTCATTTCCTACATTCTGAAAGGAATACACGTAGTCGGGAGTCAGTTAGGACAGATCCCGGTGCTGAAGAACAACGGATTCAATTTAGTAGAGAGGAAGAACTATGCTATGTTAGAGCCCCACTGCTACTTGAAAAAGAAAACCAAGAAGAAGCCTCACGTCGTCTCCCAATCATGGATTAAAGGGATGGCACAATCCACTGTGTTGAATGTGATGAAGATCCTGCATTTTGGATGCTACCAGGAGGTTAAGGCTTGCGTTAAATTCCTCTTGCCATGATATCATGGTGGATACCTATGGCTCGACCAAAGTATTACTTTGGATTTGGCGTTGATCCACCAGATCACAGGCTTAATCTTGAAGGGACCTGACCCTCAATAGTTTTATCCAGGGAAGGCCTCAAATCGTTCCCTGGAACAATGCATCAAGGAATCTTACAGAGAATTTGAAAAAGGAAAGCGAGGTTACAAGGTATCCTCTATACAGGATGGCATAGTGCACCTTGCTTTGCAACTCATAGCTAGCACCCTCGTAAGGAAGAACCGCCCACATAGGTCACCAGGTTCGTGGTGGACCTCGTAGGAAAATGTGCGGAGGGCATGCAGATGAACTGGGAGAACTACCTTGTCAATGAGCTGGAGAAATATTACCGTGAACCCTAGGATTTGGGATATGAATTCCACTACAGCTGGCTGATCATTTTTATCGCATTTGTCTCTTGGAAAATTCTAGAAGGAGCCACCTTCCCATAGATTGAACCCTCGAAGCCATTGGCTGCTCGGTTTTCAGCCCTGTGGTACACCAACAACATGATGAAGTAGTGGAAGTCCAATGTCGTGTTTCATGCATGCTACCAACAATTGAAGGTTTCCATTGAATCATTTCCATGCATGACACCACACACCTTGTACTAGTACCGACCAATAGAAAAGTTCTATGTAAATCCGCATTTCATCTACATCATTGTGTGCAGAGATGAAAACCAGAAAAAGTTACAGTCGTACTACAAGCTAATAGATGAATACATGGAGCATATTACAAAGGAATGGCTAGAGGAGTTTCTTATACCTATTGTTGATGCAAAACTATCTGATACTGACACCATAGGAAGACCCATCGTCACCCAGATCGAGCATGTCGGACAATCCAGTGGGACAATGAAGAAGAAAAAGTAGGAAAAATTCCAGGATATAGAGAGGGATGAGGAGGACAATGCTTCTGAAGATAATGAGTTTGGCTCACCCAAAAGAGGAGAAGATGAATAAAATGGATAAGGAGGAGGAGATGAGGGAGCATAAGAGAAAGGAGGAGGTGAAGCTACCACCCCTCCACTTGAGGATCCCCCAATTGGAACAGTAATATCGTAGACGAGGAAGGTTTCTCCCAAGAAACCTTCAGCAAGGAAGAAGACACGCACTAATAATCCCTAGTTGGAGGCCACGCTCACAGATGATGATATCAGTCTGGTCCACGAAGCTATGGAGGATGATTTCGAGGAAATCTTTCAAAGATATGGAGAGAAGTAGGAGGAGCTATATGGGAGAATTGAGAAGGAATTGATGGAAGTACAACAATTTGCTCGTCTGATCCACGTAGTACCTACTATGCCTTCTTCGTCACAAATTATAGAATTGGAGGATGAACCAACCCAATTGAGAAGACTTGCAGCTGATATAGAAGCTTGAATTTAGAGAGTCCAGGAAGAGAAGGAGAATTCTACAGAATCCTTGAAACAAGAGAAATATGAACCCTTAGAACAATTACGAGTAGCGCGGTACAGTGTATCTACCTAAGAAAGGGAGAGAGAAAAGTTTCAGGGGATGCTCCAGAAGGAAAAATCCCAGCTACAGAGAGAAAATGAGCATTCACTCATAGAGAGGGCCATGGTCAAAGAATTAGTGAGTAAATAATGTCACTATGTTCCAAGCTTGGCACAGGAGGAGCAAGAATTAGTTGAAGCTCAAGTAGTGAAGCTCACTGATACCCTCTAGCAGCTTCAGGCCAGGATAGCAGAATTGGAGGCCTAAGCAGTTTTGAGACCCCTACAGTAGGTGCGTGACCAGAGGGAGGAAACCGCTAAGAATGCAATAGTAAGGATCAGATCCCTCTCCTCAGAGTGAAAACAACTAAGTGATAGGAGCACCTAGACATATGAACGCCTCACCAAGGACCCAGAGATGAGAAATCTAGAAGCGCAGTTACAAGAGGTGCAACGACAAGCATTTTTCGAGTTGGCACAGATGGAGATGCTCACTGCAGTTAACAGAATGAAGAGATCCCTGTAGAAGTGCGCAGTACAGTAGCATATCATTTCCCTCCAAGGAAAGGTAATGGAATTTCTGCAGAAGTTTCAACCTGTGCAGGATAAAGCCTGCAAGGTGTTCAAAGATATTGATGGACATGGCTCACAATTGGACCAAGTAGTTGCATCAGTAGAATAATGTGTGGAAGGGCATGTTACAGAGCAGACGATACAAGATATCATTGAGAAGGAGGCTCAGGTGAAGCAGCAAGTTGAGGCAGCTTGAGTTAAGCTCGAGGATTTTGAAGCAACTTTGTTTGGACCTGAGTGACTCGGGACGAGTCACAGGTGAGTGTTGGGGGCCTCTTGGCCCTCGACCAAGTTTTGAGAAAACCTTGGTCATAGTTGACCCACTTTTGGACTTCGACACATTGGTCGAGGAAGGAGCACTCAGGAGGAGCTGAGATCGCGTATCTCACTAATTTTGCGGTCTATGTGGACCCAGTAAGGGGTCCTCTAGGGTTTTTGTAATGGGTTTATGGGATGTCGGCCCATGGGGTTTTACCCATGTTTAGTCCTTATTGTAAGGGTTTGTAAAATTATAAATAAAGAATAATATATGATAGAAAGAGAGGTATGGAGTAGTGTTTGTAGTTGAGTTTCTCTATGCAAATAAATGTATGTATGTTAAGGCTTTGGGCCTGATCGAGGGTTGGCTCTGTGCCTTGACCTAGTTTTGGAACGAGGATCTGGTGCTTAGTGCACAGATTTCCTGTCTGGTGTGAATCTCGGCTCTGTGTCTTAGTTCATGGGAGTAACATAATGTAAGATATTGACAAATAATAAATAGGAGAAGCATTTGGTGGACATAGCCCCACACTAGGGTGAACCATGTATATCTTGTGTCTTTGGTTTTCTTTGTTCTATCTTTTTTATGTCATGAATTTTCTCACTTCTTTGATTATTATGTATGATCGATATATCTGTTATTTTCTAAGTGCTTTACTTGTGTTAAGGGTGAATGAATGTTAGATCTAACACAATCCTAAGTGCTTAGGATATGTAATCATTTATTGTTACTGCGTCGATCTATCTTTGGGTATGTTCTACAATGTTAATAAGACTAATGAACTAATGGATGTTAACCCTAAGTGTTAATAAGATGATTGTGTGAAGTGTTATTATCATAGATCTGTGTCCCAATTTGGTTACAGACACCTGCATCTTGTAACCCCCCCTGCTTCTACCTCGGGTGAGACCTCACCTGCTTCGCAGGTGTTGCCGAAAGGGTCAGTAGTCAGGGTTTTGTTGGTGTGTTTTTAAGCAATGAAACCTGGGTTTTCCCCTGTGCCAACACTATATAATAAGGAAGAAACACTGGAAAATGTGTTTCTAGATTGGCGGATGATACTCAAAGGATAAAAGGAATAGGGAAGCTTGTTAGATTTCAACAGCATAACCTTCCACCAAAATACATGTCCTCATTCTATCCCCCAATGGTTATTTTATATATTCCCCAAGGGATTAGGGAAGTTGGAATCCATTTTATATGGGAATGGGGATGTTGGGAAACGAGCCGAACCAAAAAACCCATCCGAAAAATAAGAATTTTTTTTTTTGTTATTATGTTTTAGGGCATCTGTGAGTTTTACACTAACAAGTCGCGGATGCCCATGATTTTCATCAAAGGAACCCACAGATATGTGAAAAATACATGTTTTTTAGATAATTTGGACGAGGCAAGTTGGTAATTTTTCTAGCAATCCAAGGGAAAGGTTTAGGACATGGCACAAATGCATAGGTGTGGCATTTTCTACTATAATAGATGACCCCTAATGTGTGAGGTCAGAAGGGAAAAATGATGGTTGAAATACATTGTAAATTTTGAGAGGCAAAGATGCATTGAAGTAAGCACCTGAAGGTTCCCAAACAACTGATCCAAGAACAACAACCATTAGTAGATATCAATTAAGAGTATTCTCTTCCCAAGTCGGTAATACCCATGATCAAGAGTGATAGGAGCATGGATTCCAAATAAAGCACATTGTGGATCCATGATATATGTGAAATATAGTTATAGTCCATGGCCACAAATAGTACACAGTGGATCCATTTGAAATAAATGAGGTAGCAAGCATGGCCACAAAAATACACAGTGGATCCATTTGAAATAAATGAGGTAGCAAGCATGGCCACGAAAATACACAATTGATCCATGTCAAAGTAGATCACAACCACAAAGAGATATAAAGTGGATTTATGTCTCAAAATAAATAACAGAGGATAGTTGGGACCAATGGAGAGAAAAAGTTGATTCTCTCCAAGTACCAATGTCTATGAGGTGGCACCATATGGGTTGGGAAGGAGAAAAAAAGATGTGATTCTTGTACTTCACCCAAGATATTCACAACAATCCATCATGATACATGTCCACACTATGTTAATAGATGAATTCAATTCAAACATAATGAGACATTGTTTTTTACTAGTCATTGATGTATACCATTAACAAACATGAGACAACCTACCAATGATGATAATGGGCATCAAATTACCATGGTAAAATCTAAGAAGTGTGAATAAATGAGTTGATGTCAGACACCTGGTAGAATCTATCGATCAGGGGACATTCATGTATTCTCACTGTCAATAATGAGGAATCTTTCTACTGATGACTACAAGCCCCAAGGTACCAAATATGTCTCTAGATCCCTATCCTATAGAAATATGTGTCTAATTTGATGGGAAGAGATCAGATGGAAGGAAGGCATTGAGGCATCCTTCATCATCCAACATGAGGGGTGATGGAAGGCCAAATATTTGGAAGAAATCAGACGAAGAGACAGATACTTGTGATGATGAGATTGACTTGACTGAATCAGGAATGCTGACTTGCAAGGTCAGAAAATAACTCCAGAATGTTTGACTCAGGTTGAAACTTTCCCTTGAACAAAATCATGACACATTATGTGACTTATGAAGCATGGACTATAAATTGGGATACATTTTTGGTAGAGGGGGCATCAACAAACTCTCCATGTGGCTGGAAGAATAACCAATCGGGGGAGATAAAACTCAAAAATGATAAAAAGTATATTATAGCCATACTAAACCCAAAATGATGAGATACTGACTCAATATTGTGCTTTGTTCAAGTGCAACAAGACTACCTCCAACACAAGAGATAAACACTTTCCCCCCTTCTTTTTGGTTTTTTCTTTTTTTCTTTTTCATATTGTTAAATCTTGAAAAAGAATAAATCAATGATATAGTATAGTGGAGGAAACAAGTGTCATGAGAAAGAAAACTAGTCCCAGAGCGCAAGGAACATACCTATGTTCAATGAAATGAAATCATGTATAGGATAAGGACACTTAGGGAATATTTCCTCCAGGGGCTTGGGTAGGGTGTTGAGTTGCAAAGGCATAAATTGCAAGGATCATAACTAATAGGAATGCACATGCAATTGGTTCAACAACAACATGTTGAAGTCAGAATTAGGCCTAAAATCACGAGTAGTCAATATGAAATGCAGTTAAATCTCAAGCTTAGGAAGTAAATCTCCCATGGTGGTATTTTTCATAACTTTATTCTCAAGGGCCCAAAAAAGAGTAAAATAATACCAAGGAAAACTCTTCTAGTCAGAGTTTGACTAGAGTATTCCTTTCTTGTAAATAGTATGTTCGTTCCCAAAAAGGGTTAAACTTATATTGAAAATACGTCCTTTCAAATCCATTTTATGAGTGTGAAAGAAACAAGGTCACCCAACCATATTTCCATGTTTAAGGAGTCTGAAAAGAGCTTAATTGAAACTCAAGTGTCCTTTTTTGTAAATTTAGTCTCATGAGCCCAAAAAAGTGTAAAAAAAAACTGAGGAGAACTATTCTAGTCAGTAGAATAGAGTACACCTTTTTCATAATTAGTTTATTCAGTTCGAAAAAGGGGTAAACTTGTGACGAACAAATTCTCCTTCAGATCCATTTAACGAGTGTGAAAGAAACAAGATCACTTGAAAATATTTTCAATTTTAAGGAGTCGTAAAAGAGATTAAATATGGACTCCATAATGATGTTTTAAGGAGTATATAAGGGAGGGAGTCCCACGGGTAATGGCCATAAAAATATTGAGAAAGAAGCATGAAGTTCGAACGCAAACTTGTGGCGAGCTAACTAGGAATCCTAGGCCTAAGGAATGATCTTGTAGTATGAGCGAAATCATACAATGAGGTTCTAAACTATATCATCCATGGAAGGTAGGCTCTACCATCAATAGAACAATTGTTTTAAGCATATGAGAAGGTTTCATCACTTTTTAATGGGGTCGACCCTAGGTTTAATTGGCAATGACAACTGATAATGAAAATAGTTCATGTCAATGCACCTTATACTAAATTCCAGTTACGAGAACATTACCTGCCCATAGTCTTGTGAAGTATTCAGCCAATCGATGAAAAGAGACCAAAAATTGTCCAAAGTATAGCCTAAGACTTGAGAAAACAACCACAAAGATACAAGGGACTATTCATTAGTTGATGTTTTGGAAAAATATCAAAACTATAGGAAGTGGATTTTTACAAATTGATTAAATACTAGCATATTTACCCATTTACTAAGTCATTTTAATCATTTTACCAAAAAATACCCAAAGTGACCAAAAACCCTTGAATTTCCAATGAAGATTCGTGGAGCTTGGAGAAACGAAATCCTTTGCCTCCTAGACTAAGTACCTACACCTTATCTTGTAATTCAATTATTTATTTATTCATTTTCATGGAAAAATGGGGCTTAAGCCTCCTTTTTCAAACTCGATTATGTGCATCTGTGGGCTTACTTAAGGTAACTTCTGAATATATGTAGTTGGTATAAATGCCAGTCATAGATATAAGTGACTGTTTGAACTGAAGGTTGCGTATTTCTAGAGACAATTTTGAAAAACAAATGCTAACTTAAATTTGATTGGAAATTGGACAGGATTTTTGTTCACTAGAGAGAGTGTGAACATGAAGAAGTGGATCAGGCGGTCTTTTATGATGATGATGCCAAAAAATATTTATGTGAATGTGGCATGTATAATTTTTTTCTAATTGGTGGAATGAGGGCCCAACGGAGATTACAAATCTCTTGATTGAATATTGTCACCCTGATGTTGAAACCTTTATGCTCACAGGGAAATCATTGGCATTCTACTTTATCACTGGTTTTTCAAGGAGAGGGGATGTACCAAACTTCCAAAATCAAGGAAGAGGTGGGATAAGTATCAATTATTACATCAATGTGTACTATGATGTCGACACTAAGAAGAGTGGATGTCATGTGCCCATCAATCAAATTACCAATATGAGCCTCTGAGTCATCCTTTACACTATGGTGCAGATCGTAAGATTCAACTCTTTTCATTTGGATTCTTGGGCCCAAATGCAACATGGGGTTGAATGCTTGAGACCCACTATGTTCAAATGGAGTACAATGATGATAAACTACATGAAGTCTCAACTTACATATTGCAAGATCAAGAAGATTAATAATTTTTTCTTCAACAATGTCATATGCACCTTCTTATTTGATAGGGTTTCTATCATGAGCCCAAGGAAATATGTACGTGGACACTTGTGACCATGCCCTTCCATGGTCTGATGGACCATGTTTATAACTCAGCTAGGAGGGGGGAAATTATCCAACACGTATGACGATGAATTTTCCAGTTGGTTCGAGCGGAAATCTCCCTTCGTCAAGGATTACCCCTATATCAGAATCGACTTCACTAAAAATCCAGATATCATCATTCCTCCTGAGGATGAACCACAGGATATAGGTAAAAACAAATTGTGTTATTTAATTTTTTATTATTCAAATATATATATATATGGAAAGGTAAAAAGACCCATCTTTTTGTGATATCCTTGATACTAATAAGTACTTTACTTTGTATGCAGATAGAGCACATGTGAGGCTAGATAATGTCCCGTGACACAACTGGTGAGGGAGAGAGGAGGCAGGTCCTAGTGACAACGCATCTAGGATGTTGTGCAGTGTGGGCACAAAATTTGATTCCCTTACTCGCAACATTGCTATGGAGACTATTGATGACCTCCCTATAGGCATGCAACGCCATGTCGTGGGGGTACCCAGACCATGGGTTAGAATATTCTGACATTTGGAAAACGTCATCGTTTTCTATGATAGAGTCCACCAACCTCAGGCCTAGATACATTATGTTCTCATAGCACAATGGTTGTACTTATATGACATGAAGGGGCTACGGGCCCCATATTTTGTACTTATGGATCTCATTTTAATATATATATATATATATATATATATATATATATATATATATATATACTATCGTTTTTGTGCGTTATGTAATTTTTATGTTTTTGACTTGAAAATGAAAATATTTACATGTGAATATGGGTGCTTATGTTACTAGTGATGTAAGTTCTAATATAAAATATAATTTCACATAGGCATAATTTAATTCATTAGCTCTCCTAGGAACATGTTGATATGTAATAACATCAAATGAACATTTCATAAGACATACCCTAAGGAAAAGGCATAACAATGACAGATCATGTATTCGATACAGACCATTCAATTGCGAGACCACCAACTATGAATCCAAGAAAAATTGAAGGTGATTAATTCCATGTGACAATGAATCTCTTAAAATCTCAACAACTACGTTATAATTAGCATCATTTTTATTAGTCTCCTTGAGACATGCACCTCCAGCGGAAACCATCTTGTTGAAAGGATAATAGATTACCCATGCAGTAGATGCTAAATGTCAACTAGTGCCATATGTGAATCCAAAGTAGACCAACGAATCTTCATGCATATGCCACACATCAGAATCACAACAATTACTGATGCAATAAGGAGGCGAAAAATTATATACAAAACTATGTACAAAATAGACAATAGTTACAAAAAGTGTTAATTCTTGTCAGGATCAAGCATTGTACTTCTTAATATAGAGACCATTTTTGTGCTCTGACATCACATTACCTTCATAATACGTGAGCTCATAAGATCTTTTTTTCCAACACCCGTCACACGACATATGGGCCATACCACATGGGGTTGAATTTTATTGTCCCCGAAGAGTCATTGTCCTGATCATAGATCAACACAAGTTCTCCCTCGAAGTAAACTCTAGGAAGAAATTTTTTATCATACTAATACTTAACATGCTTCTTGTGTGCCTCATTTTCTAAGGTTGCATCTCGTCGTTTCTCATCAATATGTTCAAGATAGACTAGGATCTCCTCGAGCTGAGTCGTATCACCAAGGAGCTTAACGACGATTTTTAGTGAAGAAATCTCACATTCAATCAAAAAAAATACTTCCACTATGTGGATGAGTTGAAAAGAAAAAAAACCAGTAACATTTTTTACTAAGCTCTGGTAAACCCACAATGTTGGATATAGCCTCAAGTGTCGATTTGTTTGGGATGAATTAATAATTCTTATTAATATCATCTTCAATGATTTATTTATGGCTTCAAACTAACCATTGGCCTAAGGATAGTAGGGAGACAAATGGTATTTCCTAAAACGTAGCCTTGATACTAATTCTGTCATCATGCGGTTCTTAAAGTGACTTCCATGGTCAGTGAGAAGCTCCTTTGAAACCCTGAACCTAGATATGAACTGATTAAAAATTAATATTTTTGCAGCTTCCCCATCATTAGTGAACGTTGGCCTAGACTCAGCCCACTTGCTGAAGTAGTTGACGACCATGATAATGTAACTATTCCCCCTAGTTGAAGTCAGGTGGCATGTCATAAAATCTACCCTCCACTTGGTAAAAGGGCCAACAATAACAACACGAAACATGGGAGAGGGATGCGTATGCATTTTCTTAGTGAAGATCTGACACAGGTGACATTTCTTGACTATGTCAATACAATCTTTCAAGATCATGGGCCAAAAGTACATGGCGCGTAAAATATTTTGGGATGTTTCCAACCTAGATAGGTGACCACCACATGCTCCACTATGGTAATTATTTAACATAGACTACACTTCTTCAAAAGTAAAAAAATGATGAAGAATCAAGTCCACCCCACGCTGATACAATGTTTCTATGATAATGAGGTAGTTTTTATCTGTGTGATGAATTTGTCATTTCTCATCTCAGGAACAGTTTGGAGGGAACTTAATAATTTGGAGATATATAAGAATATGTCCATACCACGGATCAGGCGAAGATATGAGGAAAATATGCTCATTTGGAAATGAGTCTATCATTTCACTTTCCTCAGTCTAAATTGGGAACTATGACATTAACTCGGTGAAGACAAAATACTTTTTGGACTTTGCGGATGCGAAATCCAAATAAAATTTTTGAATCACAAAAATCCATTTGTTGTACTACCCATCGATAATTCACCTGGTCAAAACATATTGGAATGGATTAACGATAGAGCTAATGGTTGTCTTGCGCATCAGAATATAGTATCAAAGTCGTTGGAAAACATGAAACAATTCTAGTGACATCTTTTCAACATGTGAATAATTGAGTTCAGTACCCATCAATGCACTTCTTAAATAATAGATGACATGCTCCTGGAGCTCATCATATTCCTGGACAAGAACCATACCAATCCAGGATTCAATTGTTGCCAAATATAACAAGAAATCTCAATTGTAGTTGGGGGGAATCAACAAAGGAGTTGAAACCAAATATTTTTTTAACACATCCAATGAATGTTGTGCAGCTTCATCACAATAAAATGGTACCCCTTTCTTCAAAAGGTGCATAGTTCGACACGAATCTCTAGAGAAAATTTTCCTTTCCCTGCATGCTCTAAAGTTGTCTAATTTTATGCGGGGGAGGAAATTGAATTATTTCCTCAACCTTTAAGGGGTCAACCATGATCCGTCTAGTTGAAATGATGAATCCAAGAAGATGACCAGAGGTAGCACAAAATATACACTTGTGTGGATTCAATTGCATTTGATAGTAATGACATTGTTCAAAAACCAAGTGGAGGTGTAAGAGATGTTGGGATAGTTTTTCCAAATGAGCTAAAAGATCATCTCAGTATGCCTCCACTATATGCTTCATGTCATGAAAAGTGAACACTATGGCCTGCTAGAATGTAGCACCAACATTTTTAAAACCAAAGGGAATATTCTTATAAGAGAAGGTTCCCGAGGGACATATAAAGTTGTTCTTGTGCTAGTCCTCTGGACGAATCTCAATTTGGTTGTAACTGGAAAAACCATCCATAAATGAAAATATTTCTCTCCCCACACACTCATCTAATATATGGTCGATGAATGGTGTTGGAAAGTTATCTTTGGGACAATCATTATTTAAGTCTCAAAAATCCATGCATACATGAATTATACCTTGTTTTTTATTAACCAAAACTGTGTTGGAGACCCATTCCATCAAAGGAATGGGGTAGATGAGGCCTGCATTAAGCATCTTTTCCACTTCTTCTTATATTTCTAACACCTTCCTATGGTTTACAGGTCTCAACTTCTGTTCAACCATATTTGCATTTTTGTAGGTTTGAATTTCGTGTTAAACTATCTGAGGATCGATGCCTGGAATTTCCTCGTAAGACCATGAAAACGCATCTCAAAACTCTTTAAAAAGTGTCATGTATTGAATGATATTTTCTTGTGACCATTATTCTTCGATGCAGGAATTTTTGACGAAATTGATATTCCTAGAGATGTTGATTGGGATCGTGTTGAACAACTGAAAGGGGGGGGGTGAATCAGTTGTTACCGTGCTTAAACATTTATGCTTCTTTTAAACTCTTTGCAGAAACATTGAATGATGATCACAATAATGCAGGGAAATAAACAATGGAACTTTCAGCATCATTCACATATTTGAGAAACACAAAGACAGATATTTCCCGAGGAAACCTATACAAGGTAAAAACCTCTTTTTCTTTATATGATAAGTAATAGTTACATTCTTTACATTATCATACATATGAGCACCAACTCATAATGAGGCTACAACCTCTGTTTTGCAAGCTGCAACTTGTTGAGAGCACCAACTCTCTGTTTTCTC